>WNWK01003995.1:0-20000 GCA_009830355.1 Cherax destructor | reverse complement strand
ACAGAGGTAAGGCAAGAGAGAGAAGGGTGGGTTGATTGCATTTTCCTTGACTGCAGGAAGGCCTTCGACACAGTTCCTCACATGAGATTAGTAAAGAAGTTGGAAGAACAAGCGTGTATAACAGGAAGGGCACTGGAATGGATCAGGGAATACCTCACAGGGAGGCAACAACGGGTCATGGTGCGTGATGAGGTATCACAGTGGGCGCCTGTGACAAGCGGCGTACCGCAGGGGTCAGTCCTAGGACCAGTGTTATTCTTGGTATATGTAAATGACATGACGGACGGGATAGACTCAGAAGTGTCTCTGTTCGCAGATGATGTGAAATTTATGAGGAGAATCACATCGGAAGAGGACCAAGCAGGACTTCAAACAGACCTGGACAAGCTTGACATCTGGTCTAGCAACTGGCTTCTCGAATTCAATCCCACCAAATGCAAAGTCATGAAGATCGGAGAACGGCAAAGAAGACCGCTGACAGAGTACAAGCTAGGCGGACAAAGGCTACAAACCTCCGCAATGGAGAAAGACCTTGGGGTGAGTATAACGCCAAGCACGTCTCCGGAGGCACACATCAACCAGATAACTGCGGCAGCATATGGGCGACTGGCAAACCTAAGATTAGCGTCAAGTTATCTTAACAAGGAATCGTTCAAGACACTGTACACCGTGTACGTCAGGCCCATACTAGAATATGCAGCACCAGTCTGGAACCCACACCTGGTCAAGCACGTAAAGAAACTAGAGAAAGTGCAAAGATTTGCGACAAGGTTAGTTCCACAACTCAGGGGTCTGTCCTTATGAAGAAAGGTTGAGGGAAATAGGACTAACAACACTGGAGGAAAGAAGGGTCAGAGGAGACATGATAACGACATACAAAATACTGCGGGGAATTGACAAGGTAGACAGTGATAGGATGTTCCAGAGAGGGAACGCAGAAACAAGGGGACACAACTGGAAGCTGAAGACTCAGATGAGTCAAAGGGATGTTAGGAAGCATTTCTTCAGTCACAGAGTAGTCAGGAAGTGGAATAGGCTAGAGAAAGATATAGTGGAGGCAGGAACCATACATAGTTTTAAGACAAGGTATGATAAAGCTCATGGAGCAGGGAGAGCAGAGACCCAGTAGCGGACAGCGAAGAGGCGGGGCCAGGAGCTGAGTCTCGACCCCTGCAACCACAATTAGGTGAGTACAATTAGGTGAGTACACACACACACACACACACACACACACACATACACACACACATACACACACGCACATACACACACACAGCCCCCTGTGGCCTAGTGGGTAAAGCTCTCGCTTCACGCACGGAGGGGCCGGGTTCAATTCCCGGTGGGGCAGAAACATTTCGAAGTGTTTCCTTACATACACACACATACAACAGGCCTAGTGTCTAATTGGCATGTGCCTAGGACAAAATGGTAACTAACACACACACACACACACACGAATAGCTAGACTACAAGAAAGGAGAATAAAATGCTTTAAAACAGTAGTATATTAGAGAAGAATGACATCAAACACTACCAGGGAAAGACATTAATAATTAGGACAAACATCTGTGTAACTTGTATGAGAGTGGAATAAAACGTTGTATCCCATAAAGGAATATTAGACGAAAGAATACAGAATGATTTAATGGAAGGTGTTAGGAGAGAGAGAGAGAGAGAGAGAGAGAGAGAGAGAGAGAGAGAGAGAGAGAGAGAGAGAGAGAAGAGAGAGAGAGAGAGAAGAAGAAGAGAAGAAAAAAAAAAAAAAAAAAAAAAAAAAAAAAAATAAAAAAAAAAAAAAAAAAAAAAAAAAAAAAAAAAAAAAAAAAAAAGAAGATAATAAAAGAGAGAGAAGAAGAGAGAAAGAGAAAAGAAAAAGAAAAGAAAAAAGAAAGAAAGAAAGAAAAAGAGAAAATAAATATAAATAAAAGAGAAAAAGAGAGAGAAAGGAATTTAAGAGGAATAGAAACTAGAACAAGGGAGAACCGAACCTTTTAAGTTTGTAAATGTCAAAGAGAAAACACAAAGCATAAATGAGGAGGGTAAGAATCAGCGAGGTAGAGGAGGAAATGTGTGAAGAAAACACTCACATAGCCCGCACATAGTACACTCACATAACCCGCACATAGTACACACAAGTTTATGACGACGTTTCGGTCCGACATGGACCATTTACAAGTCACACAACATGACTTGTAAATGGCCCAAGTCGGACCGAAACGTCGTGGTAACCTGCCCTCTGCGATGTGCGGGTTACTTGTGCGTTGTTCCAGTCACGGTATTGTGGCTTTACGTTCTTCACACGTGCAACGTCTCGGTCTCTTTATTTGCAGACGTTTCGTCAACCAGCGGCTTTATCAATACAAATAAAGTGACATAACTCACGAAATCGTAATGACACGATTGCAAACAAACCACACCACGGTCTGGAGTTTTGAGACTCTCTGACCGCGGGTTCGAACCCCACCCGTGGTATGGAATATACAAAATGATGAGATAATAATCAGTGCATTTTTTGGCCCCTGAAGCTTGAACTGCTATGGGGTGACCTCCACAACTATTATTTTCTATTGAATTACACTATATTATTAATATTACTATTTAAAAAAAAACTTTCATACGGTGGACTCAAAATTTTTAATAAATTTGGACTAAAGTGGCTTCTGAAGCCCCTGGTTTTCTGATACAGAGCCCATAATGGGGCCATTGTTTTCCACTATGTGGAGTGCCACATCAGTTTAAAGCTCGCTCTAGGTAAATCCAACCCACCCTGATCAATTTTAATTCAAAATTTGATAGGGAGGTGAATCTCCCAGATGAAGGGTTGGTGTCCAGAATCCAAGAAGAGTATTCGCCAACTCTACAAAACATAAATGAATTTCTCAGTTAAAAACTCCACTGATCTTAAAATGCATCTGGTATGTTTTTATTATGATCTTGAAGTATACAGTCTACATTGTGTTAACTATGGTACTGAAGTAGTCTACATTGTTTTAACTATGGTTCTGAAGTATAGTCTACATTCTTATAACTATGATGCTGAAGTATAGTCAATGTTGTTTTAACTATGGTACTGAAGTATAGTCTACATTGTTTTAACTATGGTCCTGAAGTAGTCTACATTGTTTTATGTCCTGAAGTATAGTCTACATTGTTTTATGTCCTCAAGTATAGTCTACATTGTTTTAATTATGATTCTGAAGTATAGTCTACATTGTTTTATGTCCTGAAGTATAGTCTACATTGTTTTAATTATGATACAGAAGTATACAGTTTACATGTTTCTTAGTCTTCCAGAACTCGACATTTTCTCTCCTATTTTGATGTAAACAAGTCCCAACGGATGATTTAACGGCTCAACTACAACAACAGGGTATGTGGAAGCATAATATAACCTGAACCCATCGCTAACCAACCTAAATAACCCTCCAAGAAGCAGAGAAAGAAGCTACTCTCTGCAGCAGCAGACGTGACCATAACAACACCAGCAGTCATTGCTTCAGTTCCAGCCCCAAGATATCTCAGCCATCTATCTCAAACGTACGTACTACACCACAGTCAACTTTCATCACTCTAGGAAGGAAGGCAGGAAGGCGTCCTGCACCGACGCCGACCTACTTGATGAACTATACACAACTACAAGATGTTGCCAGCCAAGCTAACACAACAACTGAATTGAAATCCATAATGAATCAGCAGATACACAAACAAATAAGGCTGGACTAACCACGTAAGAACCGACAACGTCTCTGCAATCACGAACTGACACGAGATTCGAGGATCTCCACAAGAAGCTGAAGCAGTCGACCAGCACTCACATGTGATCCAACAACAGTTAGTTGTTAACGACTCTGTCTTCATAAAGAGTTCATTCACTCTATCCTAATGAAGTACGAGGTGAAAATTGTGTAGGTATCGTGTTTGATGCTTCTATAAGTGATCTTAAATATAACAATAATCCTTCACAAAGGAGCTTATAGGATAAGCAAATCTGTGAGTGGTTCCTCACGGTCCATAATAATCAAATTTGCCAATATCGCTGTAAAAAGAGACCTCATCGAGGCTGCCGTAGCAATGAAAAATAGCTCATATATCAATGAATGTTTAATCAACAAGCCGCAGAATCTACCATGAACATTGCGAGAAAAGCGTAAAAATAATCCCTGTAAAATTAATCATTGTTACATTGAAGATGGCAAAAATAATTACTGAACTCCCAACTCACTAAATAGACATGAGGTGCCAAGTGAGAAAGACCTCAACAAATCTCTCACACTTGCTGGACCTTCGTCTGATACAAGTATCTTCTTAACTACTATCGTATTTGAAGTCTATTATGCGATTTAACAATTCTTTTTTATGTATGTATCTCATTTATACTGAATATTTTTAATGCAAGCAATGTATGTATCATATTACTCTCTTCTTAATGCACTGATCTGTACTTCACTAAATATGCAATTTTTATGCTTATTACCCTACGCTGTCCTGTTCCCTGAATACCTGTGTCTTCTTCATTATTGCTCGTTTCCTTGCTTATTATTTCCTGTTACATATCTTCAATTATTTTTTATTTATTGAGCCCATGTATCCCAATCATGGCTTATTTTCATCTTTTAATCCATTTTTTTTAAACTTTCCCTTTCAGTTTTTGGTTGATCTCAATTCTTACTCTACTGCGCCTCAAAAATCTTATATATATATATATTTTGTACAATACCACCATGTTCCACTTTCTTTAACAACCATTACTGGTATCATTTGTATTCATATACACCCGTATATCTAGTTCATTATTAAATAAGATAATTTGCATAAACTATCTTCATAACTTACTAAATCGAGAGGTTAGCGCACTGGCCCATCAGTTTTAACGAAGATAGAAGACAGTGTTGTCAAGGAAGAAGTCGGACAAATCAGGGATTGTGTCAGTGTCACAGAAATGTACTGTTGTCCTGGGTCACATACTATAGGTATGTGTTTGGACAGGGAAACAGTCATTGGTAGCGTCAGGGGAGGTGGGAGTAGTGGCAGGGTTGTCGCTAGTGTCAGTCTGGTTGCAATGTTGCAAAGCACATTCATCTAGCTCGGCTTAGGTTGCACATTGTCAATGTACTTCATGTGGTCACGGTGATGTTCCTTGACGGCACCACTGGCAATCTCCCTCACCTTGAACTTGTTGCCGCGAAGGACACGGTAAGGACCCACAAACCTGGGAGCTAACTTATACATGAGGTTCCAAAGTACACTGCCTATATTATTTCTTAAGGTCCGGAAGTACACTGCCTGCGTTGTTTCTTAAGGTTCTGAAGTACAGTGCCTCCACTGTTTATGTTCTTTCATCCAGTGTGTGTTTATCCAGTAACCTTCACATTGTTTACCATATGGCAGGACAATGACCGAGTACCAGCGACCAACTGTACCAATAGCTGAATGAAAGCGGGAAACAACACTGACCGATCAGATCAACAGACACGAACCAGTACTCATGTACACCAGCGACCACGTACCAACACCCAACCTGGACCAACGACTACGTACCAGCACCCAATTTGGGTCAACGACCACGTACCAGCACCCAACTTGGGTCAATGACCAAGTACCGGCATCTAATCTGGACCAACGACCACGTACCGGCACTCAACATGGACTAACGACCACATACCAGCTCTCACAACTAAACCACAGATCCTCCCGGCCCTTGCCAATAAGACTGAAACGTCGAAGGATATCATTGACCACTGGCACTCCGAGAACAATTGCAGGTGGCACTCTTTTGCCCCCAAGGCTGGCTAGATTATTAGCTTTCGTAGGCACGGCCGGCCGCCTTCCCCAACAGCCATGCAGACTCACGGAAGCCATTGTCCACCCATCTCCTAGCTCGCTATTGTTGTGTTCAGAGCGACACCTCCTCTGCATGGTGGTGCATTGTGGGGCGAGGAAGGTGGCCCGAGAGAGAGAGAGAGAGAGAGAGAGAGAGAGAGAGAGAGAGAGAGAGAGAGAGAGAGAGAGAGAGAGAGAGAGAGAGAGAGAGAGAGAGAGAGAGAGAGAGAGAGAGAGAGAGAGAGAGAGAGAGAGACAGACAGACAGACAGACAGACAGACAGACAGACAGACAGACAGACAGACAGACAGAGATGGTTAGCCAATCCACATAGAGACAGCTACCCAACAAGGGATGACAGGAGGTCTCTTACCTGAGTCTCTTGGCCTCGTCGATGAAAGGTCTCTTCTCAGCATCTGTCAGCAGCTTCCACTCAGCACCTGTGTGAGAGACAACACCGGTGAGAGTTAGAGAGAGACTTTCCATATCTGCACGGACACCTGTTGGACATACTCGTCAGTAAAACTGCTGCCTCCACACCTGCCTGTACAACTGCTCTTCTCCCCCCCCCCACACACACAGCAAGACCACCACCATAGCAACACCACCACCACAGCAACACCACCACCATAGCAACACCACTACCACAGCATCAGCACCACCACAGCAACACCACTACCACAGCAGCAGCACCACAATAGCAACACCACCACCGTAGCAACACCACCAACACAGAAACACCACCACCACCACCACAGCAACACCACCACCACAGCAACACCACCACCATAGCAACACCACCATCATAGTAACACCACCATCACAGCAACACCATCACCACAGTAACACCACCACATCAACACCACCACCACAGTAACACCACCACAGCAACACCACCACAACACCACTACAGCAACACCCCCACAACAACACCACTACAGCAACACCCCCACAACAACACCACTACAGCAACACCCCCACACCAGCACCACCATAGCAACACCACAGCAACATCCCCACAGCACGTCAATGCCACAAAAAAATTACTTGTTTTGACTCACACCGTTCTAACTCACATACCTGTTGGATGCTCAAGTCCCTGCCTCTCAAAACCTTCACACTCTCACTCCAACACAGATACAGTCGTACGGTATTATTGATTCAGCTTCCACCATTTCCTCATCCAGGTCATTCCACTTACTAACCACCAATCTGCAATTAAAGTATATATATATATATATATATATATATATATATATATATATATATATATATATATATATTATATATATCGTGCCTAATAGATAGAACTTGCGATTTTCTCTTAAATTGCAACGCTCTTCTTGCCGAATAAGACAAGCGAAAATTTGTGTATGCAATAATGTCGCAAAAATCATTCTGAACATAACGAAAAAAATATGTCATTGTGTTTGTTTATTATTAAATTATTGTTGACTTATCTAAAATATATTTAGTTGGATTAGGCTAAATTAAATTGCGCTTGTTATAATAAGGTTAGGTAAGTTTTCTAAGGTACTTTTGGTACAAAATTATTATTTTTTACATTAACATAAATGAAAAATATGTCTTTAAACGAATAAGAGAAAATTTTAGAACTTAATTTTAAATGAGTTCTTGCTAATTGACCAATTTCACCTATTCGGCACGATATATATATATATATATATATATATATATATATATATATATATAATATATATATATATATATATATATATATTATTGTAACCACGAACGAGTGGTATTGATCAATAACAACACTGCACTAGCCAGAGGCCGAACCCATGATGCTTTGGCCCGCCTCATGGTGAGCGAAAACACATGACGCTCTAGTCCACTGAACCACACAATCCTTAAGAGTAGCGCATCCAGTAGGACTGAATGTTGTACTCGCTACCCAAGGACATACGGTGGTGTGGACGCCTCTAAGCTAATTTCATTTTTCTCCTGTTTGGTGTACTAGCCCAACAAGCAAGTATATTATATTATTGTAACCACATCATGTGTTTTCGCTCACCATGAGGCGGGCCAAAGCATCATGGGTTCGGCCCCTGGCTAGTGCAGTGTTGTCATTGATATATATATATTTTATATATATATATATATATATATATATATATATATATATATATATATATATATATATATATATATATTTGTTTGAATGTGCGTGGATGTTGTGCGAATGATAAGAAAGAGATGATTGTAGATGTTATGAATGAAAAGAAGCTGGATGTCCTGGCTTTAAGTGAGACAAAGCTGAAGGGGGCAGGAGAGTTTCAGTGGGGAGAAATAAATGGGATTAGGTCAGGGGTTTCAAATAGAGTTAGAGGGGTGCCATTAATTTAGCTATGTGTAGAAAGAGGTTTGGTAATAAGTAATACATATTTTATGAAAAAGAAGATAAATAAATATATTTTTTATTATTTTTTATTAACACATCGGCCGATTCCCACCAAGGCAGGGTGGCCCGAAAAAGAAAAACTTTCATCATCATTCACTCCATCACTGTCTTGCCAGAAGGGTGCTTTACACTACAGTTATAAAACTGCAACATTTACACCCCTCCTTCAGAGTGCCGGCACTGTACTTCCCATCTCCAGAACTCAAGTCCGGCCTGCCGGTTTCCCTGAATCCCTTCATAAATGTTACTTTGCTCACACTCCAACAGCACGTCAAGTATTAAAAACCATATGCCTCCATTCACTCCTATCAAATACGCTCACACATGCTTGCTGGAAATCCAAGCCCCTCGCACACAAAACTTCCTTTACCCCCTCCCTCCAACCTTTCCTAGGCCGACCCCTACCCCGCCTTCCCTCCACTACAGATTTATACACTCTCGAAGTCACTCTGTCTCGTTCCATTCTCTCTACATGTCCAAACCACCTCAACAACCCCTCCTCAGCTCTCTGGACAATCGTTTTGGTAATCCCGCACCTCCTCCTAATTTCCAAACTCGAATTCTCTGCATTATATTCACACCACACATTGACCTCAGACATGACATCTCCACTGCCTCCAGCCTTCTCCTCGTTGCAACATTCATCACCCATGCTTCACACCCATATAAGAGCGTTGGTATAACTATACTCTCATACATTCCCTCTTTACTTCCATGGACAAGGTTCTTTGTCTCCACAGACTCCGAAGTGCTCCACTCACCCTTTTCCCCTCATCAATTCTATGATTCACCTCATCCTTCATAGACCCATCCGCCGACATGTCCACTCCCAAATATCTGAATACATTCACCTCCTCCATACTCTCTCCTCCAATCTGATATCCAATCTTTCGTCACCTATTCTTTTTGTTATCCTCATCACCTTACTCTTTCCTATATTCACTTTCAATTTTCTTCTTTTACACACCCTACCAAATTCATCCACCAACCTCTGCAGCTTCTCTTCAGAATCTCCCAAAAGCACAGTGTCATCAGCAAAAAGCAACTGTGACAACTCCCACTTTGTATTTGCTTCTTTATCTTTTAGCCCAACACCTCTTGCCAAGACCCTCGCATTCACTTCTTTACAACCCCATCTATAAATATATTGAACAACCACGGTGACATCACACATCCTTGTCTAAGGCCCACTTTACTGGGAAATAGTCCCCTTCCCTCCTACACACTCTAACCTGAGCCTCACTATCCTCATAAAAACTCTTCACTGCTTTCAGTAACCTTCCTCCTATTCCATACACCTGCAACATCTACCACATTGCCCCCTATCTACCCTATCATACGCCTTTTCCAAATCCATAAATGCCACAAAAACATCTTTACCCTTATCCAAATACTGTTCACCTATATGTTTCACTGTAAACACTTGGTCTACACACCCCTACCTTTCCTAAAGCCCCTTGTTCATCTGCTATCCTGCTTTCTGTTTTACTCTTAATTCTTTCAATAATAACTCTACCATACACTTTACCAGGTACACTCAACAGACTTATTCCCCTATAATTTTTGCACTCTCTTTTGTCCCCTTTGCCTTTATACAAAGGAACAATACACGCTCTCTGCCAATCCTAGGTACCTTACCCTCTTCCATACATTTATTAAATAATAGCACCAACCACTCCAAAATTATATCCCCACCTGCTTTTAACATTTCTATCTTTATCCCATCAATCCCAGCTGCCTTACCCCTTTCATTCTAACCACTGCCTCACGAACTTCCCCTACACCCACAACTGGCTCTTCCACACTCCTACAAGATGTTATTCCTCCTGCCCTACACACGAAATCACAGCTTCCCTGTCTTCATCAACATTTAACAAATCCTCAAAATATTCTCTCCATCTTCCCGATACCTCTAACTCTCCATTTAATAACTCTCCTCTCCTATTTTTAACTGTCAAATCCATTTGTTCTCTAGGCTTCCTCAACTTATTAATCTCATTCCAAAACTTTTCTTATTTTCAACAAAATTTGCTGATAACATCTCACCCACTCTCTCATCTGCTCTCTTTTACATTGCTTCACCACTCTTTAACCTCTCTTTTCTCTCCATATACTCTTCCCTCCTTGCATCACTTCTACTTTGTAAAACCTCTCATATGCTAACTTTTCTCCTTACTACTCTCTTTACATCATCATTCCACCAATCGCTCCTCTTCCCTCCCGCACCCACTCGCCTGTAACCACAAACTTCTGCTGAACACTCTAACACTACATTTTTAAATCTACCCCATACATTTTCGACCCCATTGCCTACACTCTCACTAGCCCATCTATCCTCCAATAGTTGTTTATATCTTACCCTAACTGCCTCCTCTTTTAGTTTATAAACCTTCACCTCTCTTTTACTTACTGATTCTATTTTCCTTGTATCCCATCTACCTTTTACTCCCACTGTAGCTATAACTAAAAGTGATCTGATATATCTGTAGCCCCTCTATAAACATGTACATCCTGAAGTCTACTCAACAGTCTTTTATCTACCAATACATAGTCCAACAAACTACTGTCATTACGCCCTACATCATATCTTGTATACTTATTTATCCTCTTTTTCTTAAAATATGTATTACCTATAACTAAACCCCTTTCTATACAAAGTTCAATCAAAGGGCTCCCATTATCATTTACACCTGGCACCCCAAACTTACCTACTACACCCTCTCTGCATGTTTCTCCCACTTTAGCATTTAGGTCCCCTACCACAATTACTCTCTCATTTGGTTCAAAAGTTCCTATACATTCGCTTAACATCTCCCAAAATCTCTCTCTCTCCTCTACACTCCTCTCTTCTCCAGGTGCTATATATATATATATATATATAGCAAGAACTCCTTTAAAATTAAGTCTTTTCTAAAAAATTTTGTTATACGTTTAAAGATATATTTTTTCCATTTATGGTAATGTAAAAATTTATAATTTTGTACCAAAAGAAACTTAGAAAACTTACCTAACCTTATTATAACAAGCTTAATTTAAGTTAGCCTAACACAACTAAATATATTTTAGATACGTTTATAATAATTTAATAATAAACAAACACAATGAAATATATTTTTTTCGTTAGGTTCAAAATGATTTTTGCGAAATTACTGCATACACAAATTTTCACTTGTCTTATATGGCAAGATGAACGTTGCTATTTATGCCAAAATCGCAAGTTTTACCTAATCGGCACGACATATATATATATATATATATATATATATATATATATATATATATATATATATATTATATATATATGCGGAGGGTAGTGAGAAGAGAGAGAGAGAGAGAGAGAGAGAGAGAGAGAGAGAGAGAGAGAGAGAGAGAGAGAGAGAGAATGAATATCGATAGTCACACACATACAATATTCCAGACAATTATAAAATTAACGCACATAATATCGTAAACAATAGAGCGGTGCCTCGGTACAGTGAACCAGAGGCTAATTCACTTAAAACACCCACCCACACCCACTCCCACACACACACACACACCTACACCCACACACACATACACCACACACACACACACACACACACACACACACACACACACACATACACCCACACACACATACACACACACATACACCCACACACACCCACCCCCACACACACACACACACACACCCACACACTCACCCACCCACACACACACACACCCACACACACTCCACACACACACACACCCACACACACACACATACACACCCACACACACACACACACACACACACACACACACACACACACACACACACACACACACACACTCACGCATATACAACAGGCCTAGTGTCTAATCGACATGTGCCTAGGACAAAATGGTAACTAACACACTCTCTCTCACACACACACACACATGTGATGTTAGGAAGCATTTCTTCAGCCACAGAGTAGTCAGGAAGTGGAATAGTCTAGAGAAAGATATAGGGGAGGCAGGAACCATACATAGTTTTAAGACAAGGTATGATAAAGCTCATGGAGCAGGGAGAGCAGAGACCCAGTAGCGGACAGCGAAGAGGCGGGGCCAGGAGCTGAGTCTCGACCCCTGCAACCACAATTAGGTGAGTGCAATTAGGTGAGTACACACACACACACACACCCACACACACCCACACACACACCCACACACACCCAAACACACACACACACACAGACACACACACCCACACACACACACACACACACACACACACATACACACATACACACACACACACACCCACACACATACACACACACACATACACACACACATACACACACACACACACACACACACACACACACACACACAACCATCACTGACAACAATGTCATACGGATGACCCAGCACAGTTAATAGCCATTAACCCCCACTACCACCACCACCACCTAACCAGGAGAGAGACATCAATGTTGATCACAGCGACCCGGCACAGTGCCAACCCCCCCCTCGTTCACTTGTTGATCGTCCAGTCAACAACCATTCACACTGATAAATATCATCACGTCGTTTGCATAACATATGTATTTTAATGGATAATATTGGTGCGTTGTGTCACTGGGCGGTGATTCAGGCGATAGAGCATTGAGTTTGTAATGCGCTATCGCTTTTAGAGAGCAATTTCAACCAGTATTGTACCACCATGAATACGTCATAGTTTTGTTTCAGACTCTGTGTACATTTTTATGCTGCTGACAGTGTTGCAATACCTGCCTTCAAATATTAATTTCGAGTATATTATGCCACCTCGAAAAGGCTTTTACTTAATAAATTCATCAGAAGAGAAAGTATACAAAATTCATCAGACCTTCAAGTCTCCTCAGGAGTTTAGGCCAACAACAATAGGCTGCCTTTTCAAGGAGTAAATTAACTTGTACACAGTTTGTGTGGTGTTGCATTGCTTCAAAAAGATGAAAAGGTTAATGTTTTGCATATATAAATGTATAATGCCACACGCGAGAGAGTTTATATGTACAGTACACACATATATATGAAATATATATATATATATATATATATATATATATATATATATATATATATATATATATATATATAATATATATATATATATATATATATAAGGATGATGTTAACAATAGAATTGATGAAGTAAAAAAGGTGAGTGGAGCGTTGAGGTATCTATGGAGACAAAAAACGTTATCCATGGAGGCAAAGAAGGGAATGTATGAAAGTATAGTGGTACCAACACTCTTATATGGGTGTGAAGCATGGGTTGCAAATGCTGCAGCGAGGAGGAGGCTGGAGGCAGTGGAGATGTCCTGTCTAAGGGCAATGTGTGGTGTAAATATTATGCAGAAAATTCGGAATGTGGAAATTAGGAGAAGGTGTGGAGTTACTAAAAGTATTTGTCAGAGGGCTGAAGAGGGGTTGTTGAGGTGGTTCGGTCATTTAGAGAGAATGGATCAAAGTAGAATGACTTGGAGAGCGTATAAATCTGTAAGGGAAGGAAGGCGAGGTAGGGGTCGTCCTCGAAAAGGTTGGTGGGAGGGGGTAAAGGTTTTGTGGGCGAGGGGCTTGGACTTCCAGCAAGTGTGCGTGAGCGTGTTAGATAGAAGTGAATGGAGACGAATAGTTTTTGAGACCTGACGAGCTGTTGGAGTGTGAGCAGGGTAATATTTTGTGAAGGGATTCAGGGAAACCGGTTAGCCGGACTTGAGTCCTGGAAATGAGAAGTACAATGCCTGCACTTTATAGGAGGGGTTTGGGATATTGGCGGTTTGGAGGGTCTTCTAAACTGTCGTATGTGAGCGCCTCTGCAAAGACAGTGATTATGTATGAGTGTAGTGAAAGTGTTGAATGATGATGAAAGTATTTTCTTTTTGGGGATTTTCTTTCTTTTTGGGTCACCCTGCCTCGGTGGGAGACGGCCGACGTGTTGAATATATATATATATATCGTGACTAATAGGTAAAACTGGTCAATTAGCAATAACTCATTTAAAATTAAGTCCTCTCTAAAATTTTCTCTTATACGTTTAAAGATATATATTTTTTTTTAATTTATGTTAATGTAAAAATTTATAATTTTGTACCAAGAGAAACTTTGAAAATTTACCTAACCTTATTATAACAAGCGCAATTTAATTTAGCCTAACCCAACTAAATATATTTTAGATACGTTTACAATAATTTAATAATAAACAAACACAATGAAATATATATATATATATATATATATATATATATATATATATATATATATATATATATATATATATATATATATATATATATATATATATATATATATATATATATATATATATATATATATATATGCAAAACAACCACTATGAAAAAATAGAGGAATTCCAAGCGCTTTCGTGACTACTCACATTATCAAGGAACTATAAAAGGAAACATGACAAGAAGGCTTATAAAGGGGCAGAATACACCTCACAGTCACATCACACTAACAAAGACAACACCTCACAGTAGCGTAACAACGCACGACTCTGTGAAGAGGAACATAAGAAAGGACCTGAAACTCTTCCCAAGAATTAAGATTAGTCCAATTTATCATTAAATTCTTCCCAAATTTTATTAATTATAAATGAATCCAATTTATATAAACCAAAAGAAATATTCATATTATTTTCAAAACTGCTTTTAATGAAACATGATTCTATTATATTCCTCTCAACTTGATACAACCTTCTCAGCATTTTGAAAATCAATTGGATGGTTAAAGTCTCTACATGAATAAATAGAGCATTAGAATCTTGTCCAGTTCTAATGCTATATTTATGTTGTTTTAATCTTAGTTCAAGACTTTTACCAGTTTGACCATAATAAACTTTATCGCATATTTTACAGGGAATCTTATAGACACATCCGTCGGCATTTTGGGGGGAATTTTTTATCAAAAGTCTTTTTACTGTATCAAGATTTTTAAATACAACTTAGATATTTTGATATTTTTGAGCCCAATTGTTGGAAAAATTTCTAATTTTAATGTTAAAAACAACTTAGATTTAGTTGATAAATTAAGCACCTTGACTGATTTAAATGATTTCAATATGGTTAGTTTTGATGTTACCTCCTTGTTTACAAAAGTTCCAGTTGATGATTTACTAAAGTTCTTATCTGAAGAACTGGTTAATTACGATTTACCATTGCCAGTTCCTACTATCATTAAACTTATTAAACTTTGTATTGTTGATGCAAAATTTGTATTTAATGATGAGTTTTACACTCAGAAGTTTGGTATGGCAATGGGAAATCCTCTTTCACCTGTTCTTAGTAATTTATATATGGAATTTTTCGAAACAAGATTGCTTAACACAATCTTTCCCAATAGAGCTAAGTGGTATAGATATGTTGATGATATTTTTTGCCTTATGCCTAAGAATGTAGACATAAACCATTTCCTTGTTAAATTAAATAGCTTAGCTCATTCTATAAATTTTACTGTTGAATTTGAAGTAAATAATTCATTGCCCTTCCTAGATGTTTTTATTATTAAGGGTAACATTGACTTTAAATTTAAAATTTACAGAAAACCTACAAATAATTGTTCCTATGTACACTATTACTTTTCACATCAAGATAGAGTTAAAGTGTCGGTTTTCTCTTCTATGTTTTTGAGAGCTTTACGTATTTGTAGTCCAGAGTTCATAGATGAAGAAATCTCTAAAATTTATGAAATAGCTAATGATTTAAAATACCCAAGAAACATAACTGATAAATCTTTTAATATAGCTGAAATACTTTTTACAATCCAAAAGGGACAACCAACCTTATTCAACCAAAAATATGTTGGTTCTCCTTACCATGAAAACTTGATTGATATGCCTTCCTTTCTTAAGAATTTTAATATCAAAGTTGTATTTAAAAATCTTGATACAGTAAAAGACTTTGATAAAAATTCCCAAAATGCCGACGGATGTGTCTATAAGATTCCCTGTAAATATGTGATAAAGTTTATTATGGTCAAACTGGTAAAAGTCTTGAACTAAGATTAAAACAACATAAATAGCATTAGAACTGGACAAGATTCATAATGCTCTATTTATTCATGTGAGGACTTAACCATCAATTGATTTTCAAAATGCTGAGAAGGTTGTATCAAGCAAGTCCATGGTTGAGAGGAATATAATGAATCATGTTTCATTAAAAAGCAGTTTTGAGAATAATATGAATATTTTTTTGGTTTATATAAATTGGATTCATTTATAATTAATAAAATTTGGGAAAGAATTTAATATAAATTGGACTAATCTTAATTCTTGGGAAGAGTTTCAGGTCCTTTCTTATGTTCCTCTTCACAGAGTCGTGCGTTGTTACGCTACTGTGAGGTGTTGTCTTTGTTAGTTGATGTGACTGTGAGGTGTATTCTGCCTCTTTATAAACTTCTTGTCATGTTTCCTTTTATAGTTCCTTGATAATGTGAGTAGTCGAAAGCGCTTGGAATCTTCTATTTTCCATAGTGGTTGTTTTGCATGTTGATATCACCTATTTCATGTGATCTTTTTGCATATATATATATATATATATATATATATATATATATATATATATATATATATATATATATATATATATATATATAATCCAGACAGGCGAGCTTAACAATGTGGACAAGTCATGGGAGGATGAAAATCTTTGCTTAAGATCTTTCACGTCTCAGGGCGTCATCGATGGCAATGTTGCAAGAGCAGCAACAGGTAGATTGAGGGAAAGTTATCCCAGAGGAGTAGGTGTTGTCCTCCTCTGAGGTGGAAAGTAGCGTGTTGTCCTCCTCTGAGTGGAAAGTAGAGTGTTGTCCTCCTCTGAGGTGGAAAGTAGCGTGTTGTCCTCCTCTGAGGTGGAAAGTAGAGTGTTGTCCTCCTCTGAGGTGGAAAGTAGCGTGTTGTCCTCCTCTGAGGTGGAAAGTAGAGTGTTGTCCTCCTCTGGGGTGGAAAGTAGAGTGTTGTTCTCCTCTGGGGTGGAAAGTAGCGTGTTGTCCTCCTCTGGGGTGGAAAGTAGAGTGTTGTCCTCCTCTGGGGTGGAAAGGCTGGCGTCAACAAGCTACTTACCTCTGAGAAAACTTCCTCCCTCAGTCTGATCACCTCAAACTATTTCTTCATGTCTTCCTCTGTCTCCTGGATTATTCTCTTTACTGGACTGATAAATACACTGGTTTGCGAAACGTCTCCAGAGTGAAGATACACAAGTGTCGCACATGGGTCATATTTATCCACGTGTTAGGTGCATAAAACATTGATATAAAAATGAGGCAGATGGAAGACGTATACTACGAACTATCACTGATTTACAGTGTTGTTTCTGCCACCACAACTGCTCTTGTTACTCCACTGACACTTACACAACTGTGTACTAGTGGTTCTTCTTCTAGTTACCACTAGTAGTGGTTCTGCTTCTAGTTACCACTAGTAGTGGTTCTTCTAGTTACTACTTGTAGTGGTTCTTCTAGTTACAACTAGTAGTGGTTCTGCTTCTAGTTACCACTAGTAGTGGTTCTTCTAGTTACTACTTGTAGTGGTTCTTCTAGTTACCACTAGTAGTGGTTCTGTTCTAGTTACCACTAGTAGTGGTTCTTCTATTACTACTTGTAGTGGTTCTTCTAGTTATCACTAGTAGTGGTTCTGCTTCTAGTTACCACTAGTAGTGGTTCTGCTTCTAGTTACCACTAGTAGTGGTTCTGCTTCTAGTTACCACTAGTAGTGGTTCTGCTTCAGTTACCACTAGTAGTGGTTCTGCTTCTAGTTACCACTAGTAGTGGTTCTTTCAGTTCCACTAGTAGTGGTTATGCTTCTAGTTACCACTAGTAGTGGTTCTCTTCTAGTTACCACTAGTAGTGGTTCTGCTTCTAGTTACCACTAGTTCTGCTGGTTTATACTGTGGTACAGCTGGTCATCCTGAGGACCGCCACAAAAAACATCAGAACACTGGTGGTCACTCTGTAACCACCACCACTGCTGTAACCACCACCACTGCTACCTCTACCACTGCTGATACTACTAATATCCCTGGATGACTTACTGTCAACTGCTCGTCCTCAGGTACTGGCCAAACTAACACCAGAATCCACTGGCCACAGTTGCCCTGCGTATTATCACTTTAATCATATGTTTGCGAAGTGCTCGTCTAGTTGACTCTTCAGTGTTGACTCTTTTACAGCTTCAGCAGAAGTTTGTACCATTCTGATATTATTCTTTAGCAACGAAACTTTGCATGTGTTCGTGTTGCATCTCTTGCCTCGAGTTTCTTCGCCTTGTTTCAAAGTGGCTGACGGAACTTACACTTCCGGTGGTTCTTGGTGTTTGAGAGCGTCGGTGTCACTAATATCTTGAATATCTGAATAATCATCTCCAGGTCTTCTATGACCCTTACGGGTATACTGCTTCCAAAAATAATAATAAAAAGGATGATGACGATGATAATAATAATAATAATAATAATAATAATAATAATAATAATAATAATAATAATAATAATAATTACAACAACAATAATAATAATATGATATATTTCCTGAATGTGTGAGAAATATATATTTCTTTTTGACAATAGTGTCAGTAAATACTTGGATAATATTCCAGAAGTAATTTCACTTTAAATTATTATTTTTTGAGTAAATTTACGCACAAAATTTTGAATAATTCATGTAAATACACGGAGACGAGAATATCCTTTTTTTTTTTGAGGGGGGATGAGGGTGTAAATCCACGAAAAGTTAAAAAAAGAAAAACAAAATAGAAAAATAGTCATTATTTTTAAATATATCGAGGGAGAGAAAATTCTTTTTGTGTTCTTTTGGGAAATTCAAAATATAGTGACTCATCGACGACAGACATTCAATTACTGTTGTTCTGGCGGTATTCAGAAGAACGTGCTCAAGTGTTATCGATTTTAGGTGCAGGTAATTACCGGGGAGGGGGGACGAGGCCTCAGCTCTCTCTTACCCGTAATAAACAGTTTTACTAGTCGCTGCCGGACCCTTGGCTCTTTCCCGCCAGAACTGAGTTGTAGCGAGAGCCACTCTGGCGGGAACACCGAACTTTCCCGCCAGAACTGTGTTGTAGTGAGAGCCACTCTGGCGGGAACACCGAACTTTCCCGCCAGAACTGTGTTGTAGTGAGAGCCACTCTGGCGGGAACACCGTTCTTACCGCCAGAACTGTGTTGTGGCGAGCCACTCTGGCGGGAACACCGTTCTTACCGCCAGAACTGTGTTGTAGCTAGAGCCACTCTGGCTGGAACACCGTTCTTTACCGCCAGAACTGTGTTGTGGAGAGCCACTCTGGCTGGAACACCGTTCTTTCCGCCAGAACTGTGTTGTAAGTGAGAGCCACTCTGGCTGGAACACCGTTCTTTCCCGCCAGAACTTGTGTTGGCAGCGGAGCCACTCTGGCTGGAACACCGCTCTTTACCGCCAGAACTGTGTTGTAGCAGGCCACTCTGGCTGGAACACCGTTCTTTACCGCCAGAACTGTGTTGTAGCGAGAGCCACTCTGGCTGGAACACCGCTCTTACCGCCAGAACTGTGTTGTAGCGAGAGCCACTCTGGCTGGAACACCTTCTTTACCGCCAGAACTGTGTTGTAGGAGAGCCACTCTGGCTGGAACACCGTTCTTTCCCGCCAGAACTGTGTTGTAGTAGAGCCACTCTGGCTGGAACAACCGCTCTTTCCCGCCAGAACTGTGTTGTAGTGAGAGCCACTCTGGTGGGAACACCGCTCTTTCCGCCAGAACTGTT
>WNWK01003994.1:102500-150676 GCA_009830355.1 Cherax destructor | reverse complement strand
TGACCCAGGCGGCCAGTGAAGAGGCGGGGCCGGAGCCTCGCCCCCTGCAACCACAACTAGGTAGCCGGTAGTACATACACACACACACAAAAATTAAAATTTTGGGGGGAAGCGGGAAAGGGGCCAAAAACAACCCAAACTACAAGAAAGGTGACTCTGGGCATGAATAACCCTGAACGGGTTCAGTGGGAAGAGAGAGGGCGGGGAAGCGTAGCAGATGAGGGAAAATGACAAAAATTTTGGGAAGCTGGGAGGGGTTTTTCCCCAAAATAACAGGAGAAGGAAAAGCCAGGATGAGCCCATGGTTCACCCAAAGGGCAGGGGGGCCAAAACCAATTGCCAGGGAATGGAAGAAGATAAAAGGGCAAAGGACCCGGAGAAAAAGGGAGAGCAGTCGAAACCAGAAAAAATTACAGGTCAGAAGGGGGGCCCAAAGAAAAGGAAAAGATATAGCAGGGAAAACAAATCTGCCCCGTTTTGTACAGCCACATCAGGAGAACAACAGTCAAGGACCAGGTGATCAGGCTGAGGAAGGAAGGAGGGAGGTCACAAGAAATGACCACGAAGTGTGTGAGGAGCTCAACATGAGATTCAAAGAAGTGTTCACAGGGGAGATAGAAGGGCCTCCAGAAAGGCGGAGAGGTGGGGTACACCATCAGGTGCTGAACACAATACATACAACTGAGGGGAAAGTGAAAAGGCTGCTAAGCGAGCTAGATACCTCAAAGGCGATGGGGCCGGTTAACATTTCTCCATGGGTCCTGAGATAGGAGCAGAGGCGCTATGTGACCACTAACAGCAATCTTCAACACATCTATCGAAACAGGGCGACTACCTGAGGTAAGAAAGACAGCAAATGTAGTCCCAATTTTTAAAAAAAGGAGACAGACACGAAGCACTAAACTACACACCAGTGTCATCTTATGCAAAGTCATGGAGAAGATTATCAGGAGAAGAGTGGTGGAGCACCAAGTAGGTTTGTGATGCAGGATGGGAAATCCTGCATCACAAACCTACTGGAGTTCTATGACAGGGTGACGGCAGTAAGACAAAAGAGAGAGGGGTTTGTGGATTGCATTTTCTTGGACTGTAAGAAGGTGTTTGACACAGTTCCACACAAGAGATTAGTGCAAAAGCTGGAGGACCAGGCAGGAATAACAGGGAAGGCACTCCAATGGATCAGGGAATACCTGTCAGGAAGACGAGAGCGAGTCATGGTACGTGGTGAGGTGTCAGAGTGGGCGCCTGTAACGAGCGTGGTGCCACAGGGGTCAGTCCTGGGACCAGTGCTGTTTCTGGTATTTGTGAACGACATGATGGAAGGAATAGACTCTGAAGTGTCCCTGTTTGCAGATGATGTGAAGTTGATGAGAAGAATTATATCGGACGAGGACCAGGCAGAACTACAAAGGGATCTGGACAGGCTGCAGGCCAGGACCAGCAAGTGGCTCATGAAATTCAACCCCACCAAGTGCAAAGTCATAAAGATTGGGGAAGGGCAAAGAAGACCACAGACGGAGTACAGTCTAGGAAGAGGCCAGAGCCTACAAACCTCATTCAAGGAAAAGGATCTTGGGGTGAGTATCACACCGGGCACATCTCCTGAGGCGCACATCAACCAAATAACTGCTGCAGCATATGGGCGCCTAGCAAACCTACGAACAGCATTCCGACATCTTAATAAGGAGTCACTCAGGACCCTGTACACTGTGTACGTTAGGCCCATACTGGAGTATGCAGCACCAGTTTGGAACCCTCACCTAGCCAAGCACATAAAGAAACTAGAGAAAGTGCAAAGGTTTGCAAGAAGACTAGTCCCGGAGCTAAGGGGTATGTCCTACGAGGAGAGGTTACGGGAAATCGACTTGACGACACTGGAAGATAGGAGAGATAGAGGGGATATGATAACGACTTATAAAATACTGAGATAAATCGACATGGTGGACAGACAGAATGTTCCATAGATGGGACACAGCAACAATGGGACACAGATGGAAGTTGAAGACTCAGATGAATCACAGGGATGTTAGGAAGTATTTCTTCAGTCACAGAGTTGTCAGGAAGTGGAATAGTTTAGGAAGTGATGTAGTGGAGGCAGGATCCATACATAGCTTTAAGGAGAGGTATGATAAAGCTCATGGAGCGGGTAGAGTGACCGAGTAGCGGCCAGTGAAGAGGCGGGGCCAGGAGCTGTGACTCGACCCCCTCCAACCACAACTAGGTGAGTACGTACACACACACACACACACACACACACACACACACACACACACACACACATACAGACACAGACACACACACATACAGACACAGACACACACACAGACACACACAGACATAGGTCGATAGGGAGGGAAGAGAAATACAAGGGTGAAATTACTTCCTGCCCACCACGTGCTGCTGCCCACCCCACACACCCCAAAAAAACCACCCTACCACGTGCTCCAGCACACGAGATCGATACTCCCATTGACGTCCAGTGGCAATATCTTCCTTGTAGACGCTTGTCCTGGGAGTATTACCCTGGGAGTATTACCCTGGGAGTATTACCCTGGGAGTATTACCCTGGGAGTATTACCCTGGGAGTATTACCCTGGGAGTATTACCCTGGGAGTATTACCCTGGGAGTATTACCCTGGGAGTATTACCCTGGGAGTATTACCCTGGGAGTATTACCCTGGGAGTATTACCCTGGGAGTATTACCCTGGAGTATTACCCTGGAGAATTACCCTGGGAGTATTACCCTGGGAGTATTACCCTGGGGGGAATTACCCTGGGGGTATTACCCTGGGAGTATTACCCTGGGGGTATTACCCTGGGAGTATTACCCTGAGAGTATTACCCTGAGAGTATTAACATGGGAGGTGTTACTATGGGAGGTGTTACTGTCGTGCCGAATAGGCAGAACTTTCGATTTTGGCTTAAATAGCAACGCTCATCTTGCCATATAAGATAAGTGAAAATTTGTGCATGCAATAATTTCTCAAAAATCATTCTGAAACTAGAGAAAAAAATATATTTCATTGCGTTTGTTTATTATTAAATTATTGTAAACGTATCTAAAATATATTTAGTTGGATTAGGCTAAATTAAATTGCGCTTGTTATAATAAGGTTAGGTAAGTTTCTAAGATTCTTTTGATGCAAAATTATAAATTTTTACATTAACATAAATGAAAAATATATATCTTTAAGTGTATAAGAGAAATTTTTTAGAAAGGATATTATTTTAAACGAGGTCTTGCTAATTGACCAGTTTTACCTAATCGGCACGACATTACCATGGGAGGTGTTACCATGGGAGGTGTTACCATGGGAGGTGTTACCATGGGAGGTGTTACCATGGGAGGTGTTACCATGGGAGGTGTTACCATGGGAGGTGTTAGCATGGGAGGTGTTACCATGGGAGGTGTTACCATGGGAGGTGTTTCCATGGGAATATTTGTCGAATCGATTTGATATGATTCTCAGAGGTCGTTAAAGGCTGAACAACGGAAGGTGAGGATATTAATACTGTTGGGGGAGTTTTTGTGGAGATAACGGGAGGGTTAATGTTCAACCGTTGAAGTTACAGACTATGACCTACACCAGTAAACAGATACTGTTGGGGCAGTGTTTTGTGAGTAACAACGGTAGGGTTAATTCCCAACCGTTGACTTCACAGTTTATGACCTACAACAGTAAACAGATACTGTTAGGAGAGTTTAAGTAACATCGGTAGGATTAGTTCTTAGCCGTTGACGTTACAGCCTATGAGCTACAACAGTAAATGTACTGTTGGGGGATTTTTTTGTGAAGATAACAGTAGAGCATATGCCTAACCGTTGAAGTTAGACTTTAAACTACAACAGTAAACCGCTTATCTAGTAAACAGATACTGTTGGAGTTATAAGTGCAGAAAATAACTAGTAAACTGTTCTGAGTCGGGAGTTCCTGTTATGTTCATCTTTCTCTTGTTTTTATTCGCTCAAAAACGAGATTAAATTAAATTTTTGGTAATGATTTCATTACTGAGGAATGACACTCAGAGGAATTACATGACTGAGAACATGAAACAAAATGAGGGAGAAATGAAAGCATTTCGAAAAATTGTGTTTCAAGAAAGACCCATTGTAACAATGGCTTGTGTGTGTGTGTGTGTGTACTCACCTATTTGTGGTTGCAGGGGTCGATTCATAGCTCCTGGCCCCGCCTCTTCACTGATTGATACTAGGTCCTCTCTCTCCCTGCTCCATGAGCTTTATCAAACCTCGTCTTAAAACTATGTATGGTTCCTGCCTCCACTATGTCGTGTGTGTGTGTGTGTGTGTGAGACCACACATTGTGTTCGTGCTGCTGGCTTTGCTGTTAGTGGGGCTGTTGCTGTTTTCTTGCAGGCAGCTTTTCTGTTTGCTTGTTTTGGTGTTAGTGGAGCTGCTGCTTTTTTTGCTGTCAAGTATGGGCCAGTAGGCCTCCTTCAGTGCTCCTTCTTTATTATGTTTTTGCATTTCTTACGTTAGTGTGGCTGTTGCTGTCTTCCTGCTGCTATCTTTGGTGTATAAGGGGCTGTTGTTTCCTTGCTACTAGCCTTGCTATTAGTGGGGCTGTTGACAGCACACCTTAGATCATGCTTAGTCTGTAGCTGCTTTCAATCTCTCTGTTGACAGAAGAAAAGCAATGTTAGATTTCCTCGGGTATGTTGAAGGAAATAGTATGAGCAGTGTTGAGAAGTCACAATAAATGGCGCCCATTTTCACTCTGAACTCACTTTGACTCGGGGAGTTGAATTCATCTTTCTCTGAGGAGTTGTGTTTGACTTCCGGAAAGCCTTCTTGGAAATCATGGAACGGGTGGGGGTTGAAACTATGGCAAGGTTAGGGTAGGTTCGTCAGGACACCGGACAGGTGTTTCCTGACGCGGGTCTTAGTCAGATGATGACCCGCCGTTGGAGCTTTTGGTCATATGACCGAGGCCTTCCACTGGCTTACCGGTCCACCCCTTTAAAAATTATGGTCTATTAAAACCATTTATTTGAGCCCTAAAACTCAGGCCAGTGCGTTAACCACTGGGCCAGCTACAATAAGATTCATCCAACTAAGTATATTACTATACACCATAAGGTGGTTAGCATGGGCCACCACTGTGACTACAAATGCAATTGTTTACAGATGAACCCTACACCAACGTGGCTATGGCGTGCTCTAGCTCCAGTCCCTTTAAAGCCACCATAATGACTCACGAAATCGTAGTAAATCACGGATTTGTTTACATTCGTGTTTTTACGATTTTGAGTCTTCCTGGAGCTCTGTATAGACGTCATCTGCAAGACCTTTGAAGGTGTCCTTGTCAGAGCCGAGGTGACTTGGAACTCATTGAGGAGTTAAGATGCTCTGTGGTCACTGCCTTGAGCGTCTGGCTGATGGCATCTTCTCTGACTAAAGAAAGTCGGTGGAATTGGGTCGCATTTCCGTCGTGAATCCGTCTTCCCCAGAGCTGAAGTTTGGCAGGGAATGCGTGAAAATTGTCTGCATGGTGGATGACCTTGCTCTGACAACCCTGCAGTTTCTGACTGGGCTCACTCATAACTTTGAGGATATCTGTCAAATATGCTAAATGAGTCTGAAGTTCCCTCATGTTCATCTTGGTGAGGAGTTCATCTTTGTGACTGGTCGCTAAATTCATAGAGCCAATTGAACACGTTGTCCTGGGACAGTCAGCGTACATGGGTGTGGAACAACTAATATTAGTGGAGATAAAAAGTATAAAATACCGACACGATGGAAAAATGAACACAAATGGAGTATAATGCGATCCTTTATTAAGTTGGTATATGAGAATATATATATTGGGCGGAGAGTCAGGTGGAGAATGTCGGGTAGGTTGGATTTGAGACTTGCACCGTGCAGGTCCCTCTCAGATCCAACGTACGCAACATTCTCCACCCTATATACACTATATATACTCGTGTACTCTTTACCCAGGTCTGCCGGGTCACAGCGTGGAGAAGACCAGGCCAGGATCCGTCCTGGTGAACATGTTTACAGGTAGATCTGTTTGTGACTTGATAAAGCCCACTGTGTGGGCGAAACGTAGTCAATCAAGAATCGCATTATACTGCGATTTATTTAGCATCCATGTTATCACAGTTAACGGAGGTGTATGTTCAGCAGTGATCCTTTGACGAAGATGATCATTTTAATGATGTACTCTGAGCCATCAGGGTTGCTGGTACTTTCCTGGTAGCAAGAACTTTTGTGTGTCATGCAGTGTATCCCAACCACTGTGGGATTGATACATTAGACACATATGCAACACTTGGGAATCTTTATTGAGGAAACGTTTCGCCACACAGTGGCTTCATCAGTCCATACAAAGGAGAATGATGAACAACAGGAGGAGTTTGAGGTAATCAGTCCCTCGGCCTTGAGTCGATGTAGTCATTCTTATCAAGATTGATGGACTGACTACATCGACTCAAGGCCGAGGGACTGATTACCTCAAACTCCTCCTGTTCTTCACCTTTCTCCTTTGTATGGACTGATGAAGTCACTGTGTGGCGAAACGTTTCCTCAATAAAGATACCCAAGTGTTGCATATGTGTCTAATTTATCAACTTGTCGGTTCTCTGAACCATTCATCTACACATTGTGGGATTCTTATATCTGACAAGTGCCAAGACTCCAGACCGAGACCCCAACATTACTGGGGCACCATTTCTACACTGATTACCTCCGTAATAGTGAACTTGGTAATGATACAGTACCTTCTTGTTGATAAGACACGTGTACAACAGTTAGGTATTTTAATTCCGAAGAGTTTCGCTTACACAGTAGGCTTCTTCAGTCGAATACAGAGGACACAGCAGAAGCAGTAGAGATGTAAAGACACTGTAATCAGTCCATCATCCTCTGTACTCGACTGAAGAAACCTACTGTATAGGCGAAACGTTAAAGAATAAAGATACCTAACTGTTGCTATTGAATATCTCTACAGTAGTTGTTGTTTATCAAAGATAAACTTAAATTACTTCCATCACATCCTCTCCTTTTCCTGTCGCAGTCAATGCAAGACAAAATAGTGAGTAAGCCAGGGAAAGGCCTCTGTCAGATGACCATATGTCAGAGACACTGTGTATGTGTAGTGTGTAATATGTCAGTTGTGACCGTTGCATGGTCACAACTGTTTGTGGCTCCATTAAAACTGTTAGTCACTGCATGTGACATCACGAGCTCCTTGAATCCCATGCCCACACTGGGTCACCCTCAGTATTTCAGGGCGAGGCATAGTAAACAGACAGACAGACAAGTCAGGCCTGGCGTTCTCCCTTATTTACCATTAATATAATTTACCAGCCATCTATCGTGTGCGTTTGTTCTCCAAATCCATCAACCGAACCCCCACGACAATTGGTGGTAGCGGTGAGATAGTATAATAAATGATGTAGAAATGATCGATCGATCTGTATTCATGTGATCTACGGATTCTGAGGAAGTATATGTACAAAGAAGGAAGTGTTTAACAGAAAAGGCAGACTTGGTGCACTCAAGTCTTTTGCTGTAAAATCTCAGAATTCGGAGAGAATGTGAACAAAAAAAAAAATTCTCGAATAATAGGAAGTTGCTATTGTAGCATACAGTTGAAATACATTGTAAACTATATTATTCATCTCTACAGGCTATTAACATTTAACCCCAACTCTGCAGAATGGTTATCTCTGGGACGATCAAATTCCTTTGCAATGGCTAACTCATGCCGTTGTTGAGGAGGATCTAAATTGGTTCTTTACAAATGATACTTGAGGATTTCTCAATACTTATCGTGTACATAGTGAATAACGACATTTAGGTTGATCATCTGACTGGTTGTTAGAGGTAGAGGTTACAGCATCAGGAGGATTGTCAGAGTCTGTCACATTAGTCGGGTAGGAACATCCTCATCATCGCATACTAACTAAATATGATCTAAATGCGAATCTTTATACTGACAATTACTGATTTCTCTAACTTTATACTTATTGCCATTGATATGTTCAACTATTTGATTAGGACCAACAAACTTTTGGTCGGGCTTAAGCATTGCGGATGTTTTGTTAGTCAGCATAACTCTCGAACCT
Source organism: Cherax destructor (assembly GCA_009830355.1). Classification (NCBI taxonomy): domain Eukaryota; kingdom Metazoa; phylum Arthropoda; class Malacostraca; order Decapoda; family Parastacidae; genus Cherax; species Cherax destructor. Next base: position 142,584 of record WNWK01003994.1, on the reverse strand, counting down.
ACTTTAATTTTAGTCGGTTTTGCTTGAATATTAGTGACTTGTAAATTCTGCTATTGATTTATGAAGTGTTTCTTGGATTAGAATATAACAACTCGTATGGTAAATGTTTATCTACACCATACAACACTGTGCACACTGTACATCAGGTATAACTTCATCCCAGGTTGCACTATTGGGATTGATAGTGGCTCTCAAGACATCAAGTACTTTCTTATTAGTTCTTTCCGCTAAACCATTACTGGCAGGATGGTGAGGAACAATGGTTGATTTAGAGATCTTGTACAAAGTATACAAATTTTCAAGAATCTTACAGAATTAAACCTTCATTATCTGTTACTAGGGACTTAGAAGTTGTATGCCTGCAGATTATTCATTCCTTAAAAGCTTTAGCTACTGTCTCGGCAGTCTTATCTGCAATGGGAACTAACTCACAATATCTGGTGAAAGGATCTACCATAACACACACATGTTTGTTGCCCTGGAGGGAACATTGGAAATTAGTTAACAGATCTAGCGCAACTTTTTCCCATGGTTCGCTAGTAGTAGGATACACCTGGATTGGATTAGGACCATTAACATTACCTTTATGTTGCATGTAGACACTACATTTCTTAACATACTCAGAAATATCAGTTGCCATACGAGGCCAAAAGTATTTCAATCTGGCTAGTTTTACAGAACGATCCACATAAGGGTGCACAACACCTGGTACATCGTGAACTAGCTGTAAAGCCACATGTAGTTGCAATAAAGCATCTGCAACTACATTTGACTTTCCAGGTAAGTGTTCAAAGGTAGGGTTGAACTCTTGGGTAGTCAAGGACCATCTGGCTAATCTTCCAGTAGGTTGTTTATTCTGGAATAAAGGTATCAGTGGGGCATGGACTGTCGAGACATGAACAGAGTACTGATATATAATGTCTCGGAAGTGCTTTAAAGATCATACTATTGCTAAGGCTTCTTGCTCAGTTACTGTATAATTACGTTCAGCTTTTGTAAGGTCTCAGCTAGCAAATACAACTTCATTGTACTTGTTGTCGGTCTTCTGAGCTAGTACAGCACCTATGCCAATTGAACTAGCATCAGTTGTTAGACAGAATGGCTTAGAAAAATCTGGAAATTTCAAAACTGGGGCAGATGTTAGCAATTCTTTGAAAGTTTGGAATGTTTTTTCCTGATGGAAGGTCCAAACAAAAGGAGCATTTTTCTTAAGCAACTCAGTGGAGCTGCTATAGAAGAAAAATTAGCAATGAAAGATCTATAAAAACCTGCTAAGTTCACAATGGATCTTATGGCATCAGCAGTTTTTGGAGATTGAAAATTTAATACTTCAGTTACTTTGGTCAGTCGTAACCCCTCTAGGAGTGACTATGTGACCAAGAAACTTTATTTCGAATATGAAAAACTGACATTTAATCGGTTTGATCTTTAAATTGGCTTCTTCAAGCTTACCAAGTACCCCATCGTCTTTTCAAGTGCCTTTCCATGTCTTCTGACATGACAATCACATCATCTAAGTACACTATAAGTGCGTTACCTATGAGGCCTCTAGTCATGAGCCTTGAGAAGGTGATAGGCGATGATCGTAAACCGAAGGCCATTCTGAGGAAATGATGATGACCTGTAGGAGTGGAAAATGCGGTTAGCTCTTGGCTCTCCTCGTGAAGAGGGACTTGACAAAACCCTTGTAACAAGTCCAGGGTCTTTTCGACCCTGGACTTGTTACAGATACAGGTTTTGCCTTTTCTGTGTACCGCAAGCCTATGCACAGTGGCATGTATATTCACTACTTTAATTATCATGCTTCCTCTGTCAAGAAAAGTGTTCTTATCTCCTCTTTCTCCATGCTTTCCGCATTTGTGATATTCAGTTTCTTGAATTAGAGATTTCCACTCTTCATAATTCATTTTTCCGTCTTGCTACCATTCCCATTTCATAGACTCTGCATTCTTACGTGCTAAATGGACTTTCTTCTCTCCCAAACTGTCTACTCCTGGGAACTCAACTCTCCTCCTCTTTTCCTACATTTCCTGTCTCTAATCTCAACAACTCTCTCCATACCTTAGACATCAAACTTACTTTTGCCATACTAACACTCTTCGCACTAATCTAGTTCATACCTCTCCTCCCTCTATAGATGCTCCTGGTGTCTATGCTATTTCTTGCTCCTTCTGTCCTCTTCAGTACTTTAGAGAAACTGGCCGATCTCTGTCTGACAGACTTAGGGAGCACAAAAGTAGTGTTAGGCTTACTGACACCTACAATGCTCTTTTCTGTCATGTCAGAGATCACAGTCATCCTATTGACTGGTCTTCTGCTAAAACTGTCTACCCTACGTCCAACTTTCACAGTCGCTGTCTGGTTGAATCCTCCCTTATACACAACTTTTTTTGTATGAATCTTAGTCGTGGCTTTGTCTCTATAGATGCCTTCCTTTCCCATTACATTGTTAAATGCTCCAAACTTCAGAACACCGGCGACTTAATCTTTTTTTCTCCTCCCTCTTCCCCTTTTCTCTTTCCTCTTTCTTCTTTGGGTTTTCTTTCTTCTGCCTTGTATTTGCCCTTTTTATTATTCCCCCCTCCCCTCTGTGTTCTCGTTCCTACCCTTTGTGGGCCCCTAGCTCCCTTGCAGTGCTCCTCTTTTAGTATATGACTGACTCCACCACTATTGCTCCTCCACCACTTCCTCTCTTGCTCCCGTCCCTGTCTCTATATGCTCTATATGCTCCCTCCTTTATTTTTTGTTAGTGTGACTTTGTAAATGGTCCAAGTCGTACTGAAACATAGACATAAGTTCCTCTCTTCTATGTGCGGTAATTTGTGTATTTTCTATATAGTAGTATGAACATGTACATGTACTTGTAGAAATAAAAATATTATTATTATTAGAGGGTGTTTCAAAGAGATGGACCCAATTTCAAAGCATACTGCTTTGAAATTGTTTCCATTATATTATTTTTATAAAAAAAATAGCGATCTTTCAGCTAATGAAAAAAGGTGTTTTAAGATGCAGCTTTAGATGATATGGCTTTTGTGGGATGATTTGCCAGGATTTTGTGGTATATTTCTCACTGAAGTTCTGTGATGTCCGTCACTGTGTTGGGAAATGTGTGAGGACTTTATACTGGGCACGTTTCAGTATGCGTGAGCAAGGTCCCAGGGCAGTTATTGGTGCAAGTCCGACCGAAACCTTTTCATAAGATTCAAAGCAAAGGTGAGAGTGAGGAGGGAGAAGGTTAGAGAGGGAGAAGGTTAGAGAGGGAGAAGATTAGAGAGGGAGGGAGAAGATTGGAGAGGAGGGAGAAGAGAGGAGGAGAAAGAGGAGAGGAGGGAGAAAGAGAGAGGAGGGAGAGAAGAGAGGGAGGGAGAAAGAGAGGAGGGAGGAGAAGAGAGGAGGGAGGGAAAGAGAGGAGGGAGGGAGAAAGAGAGAGGAGGGAGAAAGAGAGAGGAGGGAGGAGAAAGAGAAGAGGGAGGGAGAAAGAGGAGGGAGAAAGAGAGAGAGGAGAGGGAGGAGAAGAGGAGGGAGGGAGAAAGAGAGAGGGAGGAGAGAGAAGAGGAGGGAGGAGAAGAGGGAGGAGAGGAGAAAGAGGAGAGGGGGAGAAAGAAGGGAGGGAGAAAGAGAGGGAGGGAGAAAAGAGAGGGAGGGAGAAAGAGAGGGAGGGAGGAAAGAGAGAGGGAGGAGAAAGAGAGGGAGGGAGAAAGAGAGAGGAGGGAGAAAGAGAGGGGGGAGAAAGAGAGGAGGGAGAAAGAGAGGAGGGAGAAAGAGGGGGAGGAGAAAGAGAGAGGGAGGGAGAAAGAAGAGGGGGGGAGAAAAAAGAGAGGGGCGGGAGAAAGAGAGGGAGGGAGAAAGAGAGGGAGGGAGAAAGAGAGGGAGGGAGAAAGAGAGGGAGGGGAGAAAGAGAGGAGGGAGAAAGGAGGAGGGAGAAAGAGAGGAGGGGAGAAAGAGAGGGGAAGAGGGGGAGAAAGAGAGGAGGGAGAAAGAGAGGGAGGGAGAAAGAGAGGAAGGGAGGGAGAAGAGAGAGGGAGGGAGAAAGAGAGGAAGGGAGAAAGAGAGGAAGGGAGAAAGAGAGGAAGGGAGAAAGAGAGGAAGGGAGAAAGAGAGGAAGGGAGAAAGAGAGGGAGAAGAGAGGAAGGGAGAAAGAGAGAGGGAAGGGAGAAAGAGAGGAGGAGAAGAGAGGGAGGGAGAAAGAGGAAGGAAGAGAGAAGAGAGGGAAGGGAGAAAGAGGAAGGGAGAAAGGAGGAGGAGAAGAGGAGAGGAGGGAGGGAGAAAGAGAGGGAGGAGAAGAGAGGAGGGAGAAAGGAGGAAGGAGGAGGAGGGAGAAAGAGAGGAGAGAGGGAGGGAGAGAGAGAGAGGAGAGGGAGGGAGAAGAGAGAGGAGGGAGAGGAGAAAGAGAGGAGGGAGGGAAAAAGAGAGAGGGAGGGAGGGAGAAAGAGAGGGAGGGAGGGAGAAAGAGAGGAGGGAGGGAGAGAGAGAGAGGAGGGAGAAGAGAGGAGGAGGGAGAAAGAGAGGGAGGGAGAGAGAAAAGAGGAGGAGAGAAAAGAGGGAGGAGAGAGAAAGAGAGGGAGGGAGGGAGAAAGAGAGGGAGGGAGGGAGAAAGAGAGGGAGGGAGAGGAGAGAGAGAGGAGGGAGGGAGAAAGAGAGAGAGGGAGGAGAGGGAGAAAGAGAGAGAGGAGGAGAGGGAGAAAAGAGAGAGGGAGGGAGGGAGAAAGAGAGAGGGGAGAGAGTCAGTGGGTTAAATATGCTGAATCAGCCATTATTGACAGTAACATCAGCACGAACAGAGCCATACTGTCAGCATATACGATATGCTGACAGGTGAGTATATTGTGGTGGGGAAAGGGAAGGGTTGAAAGGTAGGGAAGGGAAGAGGGCAAGCAAGGAAGGTCTACCTGGAAGGTATTCCGGGATCAACGCCCCGCGTCCCGTCCAACCAGCCTGTCAACCAGGCTGCTGCTGGAAGAAGAAGGGGGGATAAGTGAATGGGTGAAGGGGAGAAAAAGAGGGAGGAAGGAAGGAGGATGGAGGGTGAGGGAAGAGAGAAGGAGGGAGGGAAAAAAGGAAGATAGGAGGAGAGAAGGCAGACGAGGAAGAGAAGGAAGGATCGGAAACTGTGGAGCTAACTACAAGAAAGTGAACTAGAGGATGGGCCAGGAGCTGTGACTGATTCTGCAAGTACAGATGGTGGGGCAGAGTACCTTCTCATTCTTCTAGCATCTGACCCTATCACCACCTCACCACCTCTACCACCCTCCATCCCACTCACCTCATCCCCTCACCCCTCCATCCCAATACCCATCCCCACACTCATCCCAATCTGGCCCATCACCTCATCCACTCACCCTCATTCCATCTCACCCTCCATCCCACTCACCTCCATCCCACCTCATCCCATCCTCCATCTCACCCTTCCATCCCATCACCCTCCATCCCCATCTTCCCCACTCAGCCCTCCATCACCCAATCACCCTCCATCCCCACTCACCCCTCCATCCCCACTCACCCTTCCATCCCCACTCACCCTCCATCCCCACTTCCCCACTCACCCTCCATCCCCACTCACCCCTCCATCCCCACTCCCACCTTCCCCATTCACCCCACCTTCCCCATTCACCCCTCCATCCCCACCTTCCCCACTCACCCCACTTCCCCACTCACCCTCCATCCCCACTTTCCCCACCATCCCCACTCACCCCACCATCTCCCACTCACCCCACCATCCCCCACTCACCCCACCTTCCCCCACTCACCCCTCCATCCCCACTCACCCCTATATCCCCCACTCACCCTTCCATCCCCACTCACCCCTCCATCCCCACTCACCCCTCCATCCCCACTCACCCCTCCATCCCCCACTCACCCCTCCATCACCACCTTCCCCACTCACCCCTCCATCACCACCTTCCCCACTCACCCCTCCATCCCACCTTCCCCACTCACCCCTCCATCCCCACTCACCCCCATCCACCCCACCTTCCCCCACTCACCCTCAACATCCCCACTCACCCCTCACCATCCCCACTCATCCCTCCATCCCCACTCACCCCACCATCCCCACTCACCCCACCATCCCCCACTCACCCCACCATCCCCACTCACCCCACCATCCCCACCTCACCCCACCATCCCCCACTCACCCCACCATCCCCCATCCCACCCCACCATCCCCACTCACCCCACCATCCCCCACTCACCCCACCATCCCCACTCACCCCACCATCCCCACTCACCCCACCATCCCCACTCACCCCCATCCATCCCCCACTCACCCACCATCCCCCACTCACCCCACCATCCCCACTCACCCCACCATCCCCACTCACCCACCATCCCCCACTCACCCCACCATCCCCACTCACCGCACCATCTCCACTCACCGCACCATCCCCACTCACCGCACCATCCCCTCACTCCGCACCATCCTCACTCACCGCACCATCCCCACTCACCGCACCATCCCCACTCACCGCACCATCCCCACTCACCCCACCATCCCCACTCACCCCACCATCCCCACTCACCCCACCATCCCCACTCACCCCACCATCCCCACTCACCGCACCATCTCCACTCACCGCACCATCCCCACTCACCGCACCATCCCCCACTCACCGCACCATCCCTCACTCACCGCACCATCCCCCACTCACCCCACCTTCCCTCGCGTGCACAGAGAGACACTACTCTTCAATAATAAGTTGCACCAACGATCAATTACCTGGCTGCAACAAACCAGGTACTTTACTTTATTCTAATGTTTCTGGGATGCTTCCAGGTCTTCAGGTCACGCCAGGCAACGTCAGGTCACGCCAGGCAACGTCAGGTCACGCCAGGCAACGTCAGGTCAGGTCACGCCAGGCAACGTCAGGTCAGGTCACGCCAGGCAACGTCAGGTCACGTCAGGTCACGCCAGGCAACGTCAGGTCACGTCAGGTCACGCCAGGCAACGTCAGGTCACACCAGCCAACGTTAGGTCTCGTATAACTTGTTAGATAACAGGACACAAGTGCAAGTAATGTGACATTTTATTGTGGCAACGTTTCGCTCTCCAGGAGCTTTATCAAGCCGTTACCAACATGACTTGCACCTGACTAGCTTAAGCCAGTAGGTGACTTGGATTTGCCTAGCATAGGCCAGTAGGCCTACTGCAGTGCTCTATCTAATAAGGGAAACACTGCAACAGGCCTACTGGCCTATGAACAGACCTATTGCACATGCAACAGGCCTCTGTGAGAGTTATTTGTTTATTGTTCCAGTCAAGGTATTGTGAGTTTTTCTTTTATATAAACATTGTTGGAATTGTTGGTGTTAGTGAAGAATTAGACACGTGTGCAACATCTGGGTTTAACTATTTGTAGACGTTTCGCCCACAGTGGCTTTATCAGTACAAATTCAAGGACATAATGGGAAGACAGTAGAACTATACACAGAAGATGAGGTAATCAATCCCACAGCCTTGGAGTTGATGTGAAGAGCACGGTAGTCGTGAAGACTCTGGAGGACTACTACCACCACTACTACTACTACTACCACTACTACTACTACCACTACTACTACCACTACTACTATACTACCACTACTACTACCACTACTACTCTGCCGCTGCTCTGCTGCTGCTGCTGCTGCTGCTGCTGCCGCCGCTGCTGCCCTTCTGCCCTGCTCTTTCTGCCTGCTGCTCTGCTCTGCTGCTCTCTGCTGCCGCTTTGCTGCTGCTGCCTGCCTGCACTGCCTTGCCGCTCATGCTGTGCTGCTGCTGTTCTTTGCTGCTGCCGCTGCTGCTGCTGCCGCTGCTGCCGCTGCTGCTGCCGCCGCTGCTGCTGCTGCTGCTGCTGCTGCCGCTGCTGCTCGCTGCTGCTGCTGCCGCTGCTGCTGCCGCTGCTGCTGGCCTGCCGCTGCTGCTGCCGCCGCTGCTGCTGCCGCCGCTGCTGCTGCCGCTGCTGCTGCTGCTTGCCGCTGCTGCTGCCTCTGCTGCTCCCCTGCTGCTGCTGCTGCCGCTGCTGCTGCCGCTGCTGCTGCCCTGTGCTGCCGCCGCCGCTGCTGCTGCCGCCGCCGCCACTGCTGCTGCCGCCGCCGCCGCTGCTGCTGCCGCCCCGCTGCTGCTGCTGCCGCCGCCGCCGCTGCTGCTGCCACTGCTGCCGCCTGCTGCTGCTGCCGCCGCTGCTGCTGCCGCTGCTGCTGCTGCTGCTGCCCCGCTGCTGCTGCTGCTGCTGCCGCTGCTGCTGCCGCTGCTGCCGCCGCTGCTGCTGCCGCCGCTGCTGCTGCCGCTGCTGCTGCCGCTGCTGCTGCCGCGCCGCTGCTGCCCTGCTGCTGCTGCCGCCGCCGCTGCTGCTGCCGCCGCTGCTGCTGCCGCTGCTGCCCCCCCCGCTGCCGCCGCCGCTGCTGCTGCCTGCTGCCGCCGCCGCCCTGCTGCTGCGTGCTGCCGCCGCGCTGCTGCCGCCACTGCTGCCCCTGCTGCTGCCCTGCTGCTGCTGCCGCTGCTGCTGCCACTGCCGCTGCTGCGCTGCTGCCGCCACTGCTGCTGCCGCCGCTGCTGCCGCCGCTGCTGCGCACTGCTGCTGCTGCCGCTGCTGCCGCTGCTGCTGCTGCTGCCGCCCTGCTGCTGCCGCCGCTGCTGCTGCCGCTGCTGCTGCTGCCGCTGCTCTGCCGCCGCTGCTGCTGCCGCTCTGCTGCTGCCGCCGCCCTGCTGCCGCCGCCGCCGCTGCTGCTGCCGCCGCTGCTGCCGCCGCCGCTGCTGCTGCTGCCCGCCGCCGCTGCTGCTGCCGCTGCTGCCGCCGCTGCTGCGCCCTGCTGCTGCCGCTGCTGCTGCTGCCGCCGCTTGCTGCCGCTGCTGCTGCTGCTGCCCTGCCTGCTGCTGCTGCCACTGCTGCTGCCGCCCAGTTGCTGCTGCCCTGCTGCTGCTGCTGCCGCCGCCTGCTGCTGCCGCCGCCTGCTGCTGCCGCCTGCTGCCGCCCCGCTGCGCCCGCCCTGCTGCCCTGCTTTGCTGCCACCGCCGCTGCTGCCGCCGCCGCTGCTGCCGCCGCCCTGCTGCCGCCGCCGCCGCTGCTGCTGCTGCCGCTGCTGCTGCTGCCGCTGCTGCTGCTGCCGCTGCTGCTGCTGCTGCCGCTGCTGCTGCTCTGCCGCGCTGCTGCCGCCCCGCTGCTGCTGCCGCCGCTGCTGCTGCCGCCACTGCTGCCGCCCTGCTGCTGCCCCTCCACCGCCGCCGCTCCGCCGCCGCTGCTGCTGCCACGCTGCTGCTCGCCACTAAAGCCGCCGAGCTATGCTGCCCCACTGCTGCCCCGCTGCTAATGCTCCGCTGCTGCTGCTGCCCTGCTGCTGCCCGCTGCTGCCGCTGCTGCTGCCGCGCTGCTGCTGCTGCTACGCTTGCTGCTGCCGCCACTGCTGCCTACGGCTGCTGCGCCACCGCCGCTGCTGCGCCGCCGCTGCTGCTGCTGCTGCCCTGCTGCTGCTGCTCCTGCTGCTGCTTTCCGCCGCTGCTACCGCCCTGCTCGCTGCTGCTGCCGCCGCTGCTGCTGCTGCCTGCTGCTACGCTCTCCCTTGCTGCCGCCCTGCTGCCGCTGCTGTTCTGCTTGCCTACTGCTGCTGCCGCCGCCCTGCTGCCCTGCTGCCCTGCTGCTGCTGCCGCCGCCGCCTGACTGCTGCGCCGCTGCTGCTGCGCCGCTGCTGCGCTCTGCTGCCGCTGCTGCTGCTGCTGCCGCTGCTGCTGCTGCTGCTGCTGCTGCTGTACTGCCCCTGCTGCTGCCGGCTGCTGCTGCCGCCGCTGCTGCGCCGCCTGCCACTGCTGCTGCTGCCCGCCCCGCTGCTGCCCGCTGCTGCCGCCAATGCTGCTGCCGCCCTGCTGCTGCCACTCTACGCCGCCGCCGCCACCGCTGCTGCCGCCCGCACGCCGCTGCTGCTGCCGCCACCACTGCCCTGCTGCTGCCGCTGCTGCTGCCGCTGCTGAACCGCCGCCTGCTGCTGCCCCTGCCACCGCTGCTGCTGCCACCCCGCTGCTGCTGCCGCCGCCGCTGCTGCTGCCCCCCGCTGCTGCTGCCGCCACCGCTCTGCTCTGCCGCCGCCGCTGCTGCCGCCGCCGCCGCCGCTGCTGCTGCCGCCACCGCTGCCGCTGCTGCTGCCGCCACCCTGCTGCCGCCGCCGCCGCTGCTGCTGCCCCACCCCACTGCTGCCCCCACCGCCGTCCTGCTGCCGCCACCACCTGCACTGCTCCCCACCACCCCACTCTCCCCACTCTCCACCACCACCCTCTACTCCACCACTATCACTAACCCCGGAGTTACAAGTGGCGATGACGTAAATGCCTCAAGAATAACGAATTTCTTTAGATCAATAGTAAACAAGAGACTAGTTGGTGAGTAAGACACATGTGTAACACCTGATTGTATTATGAGTAAGACACATGTGTAACACCTGATTGTATTATGAGTAAGACATCAGTAACACCTGAGTGTATTATGAGTAAGACTTCAGTAACACCTGAGTGTATTAGGAGTAAGACACATGTGTAACACCTGAGTGTATTAATGAGTATGACACATGTGTAACACCTGAGTGTCTTCAGTGAGTTACACATGTGTTGCACATGTGTCTTAAAGTAACAACACAGTATACAAGAAAACAATCACCATAATACAAACTACATAAGAAATTTTCCTCCCCGGGGGAGATAACAGTGAAGGGAAGAAAGCAGTGAAGCAGTATGGGAGAGAAGTGAGAGTACAAGGAGGGGAGGATACGTGAAGAATGCAAGGAGGGGAGAATACGTGAAGAATGCAAGGAGGGGAGAATACGTGAAGAATGCAAGGAGGGGAGAATACGTGAAGAATGCAAGGAGGAGAATACGTGAAGAATGCAAGGAGGGGAGAATACGTGAAGAATGCAAGGAGGGGAGAATACGTGAAGAATGCAAGGAGGGGAGAATACGTGAAGAATGCAAGGAGGGGAGAATACGTGAAGAATGCAAGGAGGGGAGAATACGTGAAGAATGCAAGGAGGGGAGAATACGTAAAGAATGCAAGGAGGGGAGAATACGTGAAGAATGCAAGGAGGGGAGAATACGTGAAGAATGCAAGGAGGGGAGAATACGTGAAAAACTGCAAGGAGGAGAATACGTGAAGAATGCAAGGAGGGAGAATACGTAAGACTCAAGGAGGGAGAATACGTGAAGAATGCAAGGAGGAGAATACGTGAAGAATGCAAGGAGGGAGAATACGTGAAGACTACAAGGAGGGGAGAATACGTGAAGAATGCAAGGAGGAGAATACGTGAAGACTACAAGGAGGGGAGAATACGTGAAGAATGCAAGGAGGGAGAATACGTGAAGAATGCAAGGAGGGGAGAATACGTGAAGACTACAAGGGGGGAGAATACGTGAAGAATGCAAGGAGGGAGAATACGTGAAGACTACAAGGAGGGAGAATACGTGAAGACTCAAGGAGGGGAGAATACGTGAAGACTCAAGGAGGGGAGAATACGTGAAGACTACAAGGAGGGAGAATACGTGAAGACTACAAGGAGGAGAATACGTGAAGAATGCAAGGGGGGAGAATACGTGAAGACTACAAGGAGGGAGAATACGTGAAGAATGCAAGGAGGGGAGAATACGTGAAGACTACAAGGAGGGGAGAATACGTGAAGAATGCAAGGAGGGGAGAATACGTGAAGACTACAAGGAGGGGAGAATACGTGAAGACTACAAGGAGGGGAGAATACGTGAAGACTACAAGAGGGAGAATACGTGAAGAATGCAAAGGAGGGAGAATACGTGAAGACTACAAGGAGGGAGAATACGTGAAGACTACAAGGAGGGAGAATACGTGAAGAATGCAAGGAGGGAGAATACGTGAAGAATGCAAGGAGGGGAGAATACGTGAAGACTACAAGGAGGGGAGAATACGTGAAGACTACAAGGAGGGGAGAATACGTGAAGACTACAAGGAGGGGAGAATACGTGAAGACTACAAGGAGGGGAGAATACGTGAAGACTACAAGGAGGGGAGAATACGTGAAGACTACAAGGAGGGGAGAATACGTGAAGACTACAAGGAGGGGAGAATACGTGAAGACTACAAGGAGGGAGAATACGTGAAGACTACAAGGAGGGGAGAATACGTGAAGACTACAAGGAGGAGAATACGTGAAGACTACAAGGAGGAGAATACGTGAAGACTACAAGGAGGGAGAATACGGAAGACTACAAGGAGGGAGAATACGTGAAGACTACAAGGAGGGAGAATACGTGAAGACTACAAGGAGGAGAATACGTGAAGACTACAAGGAGGGAGAATACGTGAAGACTACAAGGAGGAGAATACGGAAGACTACAAGGAGGAGAATACGTGAAGACTACAAGGAGGGAGAATACGTAAGACTACAAGGGAGGGAGAATACGTGAAGACTACAAGGAGGGGAGAATACGTGAAGACTACAAGGAGGGGAGAATACGTGAAGGGGAGGAGAGAGAGAGATTACAAAATAATCTCCCCATATAAGTATGAGAGATAATCCCAGTGACAATTATAACCTTGTAAAAAATCCCTGGATAAAAAGGATCCATTATCTCCTAATGGATTTTTCTGTGATTTGTTTTATGAATTTTGGAATTTTGTGTAGTGTGTGTGTGTGTGTGTGTGTGTGTAGTGTGTGTAGTGTGTGTATGTGTGTGTGTGTGTGTGTGTGTACTCACCTATTTGTACTCACCTATTTGTGGTTGCAGGGGTCGAGTCATAGCTCCTGGCCCCGCCTCTTCACTGATTGCTACTAGGTCCTCTCTCTCTCTCTCCCTGCTCCACGAGCTTTATCAAACCTAGTCTTAAAACTATGTATGGTTCCTGCCTCCACTATGTCGCTTTCTAAGCTATTCCACTTCCTGACAACTCTGACTGAAGAAATACTTCCTAACATCCCTTTGACTCATAGGAGTCTTCAACTTCCAATTGTGACCCCTTGTTTCTGTGTCCCCTCTCTGGAACATCTTGTCTCTGTCCACCTTATCTATTCCTCGCAGTATTTTATATGTCGTTATCATGTCTCCCCTAACCCTCCTGTCCTCTAGTGTCGTCAGGCCGATTTCCCTTAACCTTTCTTCGTAGGACAATCCCCTTAGCTCTGGGACTAGTCTTGTTGCAAACCTTTGCACTTTCTCTAATTTCTTGACGTGCTTGACCAGGTGTGGGTTCCAAACTGGTGCTGCATACTCCAGTATGGGCCTGACGTATATGGTATACAGAGTCTTGAATGATTCCTAGTGAGGTATTGGAACGCTATTCTTAGGTTTGCCAGCCGCCCGTATGCTGCAGCAGTTATCTGATTGATGTGTGCCTCAGGAGATGTGCTCGGATTATACTCACCCAAGATCTTTTTCTTTGAGTGAGGTTTGCAGTCTTTGGCCACCTAGACTATACTCTGTCTGCGGTCTTCTTTGCCCTTCCCGATATTCATGACTTTACATTTGGCAGGGTTAAATTCAGGAGCCACTTACTGGACCAGGCTTGCAGCCTGTCCAGGTCTCTTTGTAGTCCTGCCTGATCCTCGATTGATTTGATTCTTCTCATTAACTTCACATCATCTGCAAATAGTGACACTTCTGAGTCTACCCCTTCCGTTATGTCATTCACATATACCAAAAACAGTACAGGTCCTAGGACTGACCCTTTTGGAACTCCACTCGTCACAGGTGCCCACTCTGACATCTCGTCACGTACCATGACTCGTTGTTGCCTCCCTGTCAGATATTCTCTGATCCATTGCAGTGCTTTTCCTGTTACGTGCCTGATCCTCTAGCTTTTGCATTAATCTCTTGTGAGGAACTGTGTCGAACGCCTTCTTGCAGTCCAAAAAATGCAGTCTATCCACCCCTCTCTCTCGTGTCTTACTTCTGTTACCTTGTCATAAAACTCCAGTAGGTTTGTGACACAGGATTTTCCTTCTCTGAAACCGTGCTGGTTGTCGTTTATAAGCGTGTGTCTTTCTAGGTGCTCCACCACTCTCCTCCTGATGATCTTCTCCATGACTTTGCATACTATACACGTCAGTGACAGGTCTGTAGTTTAATGCCTCGTGTCTGTCTCCTTTCTTAAAAATTGGGACTACATTTGCCATCTTCCACGCCTCAGGTAGTTGCCCAGTTTCAATGGATGGCTAGATTTGTGTTAGTGGCACACACAACATCTCTGCTCCTCTCTAAGGACCCACGGAGAAATGTTGTCCGGTCCCACCGCTTTTGAGGTATCGAGTTCACATAGCAGCTTCTTCACCTCCTCCCTCGGTTGTGTGTATTTCATCCAGCACTTGTTGGTATACCTCCCTATTCTGAATTCCTGAGTCCTTCCTGTCTCCTGTGTAAATACTTTAACCCTTTACCAGGCCAGGTGTGCCTCATATTTGATTCTGCCATAGAGGTATTTAAGAGGCGCCTAAAATAAATAAACTTGACAAATGAACACAAATAAATATGTCTTAGAATTGCTTATATTATCAGAATATAGGTTGCAAATGTTGCAGTGTCTCAAATTTGATGCGTGGCCTGGTAAAGGGTTAAATCTCATGTTGAGCTCCTCACATACCTCTTGGTCGTTTATTGTGAACTCCCCACCTTCCTTTCTCAGCCTGATTACCTGGTCCTTGACTGTTGTTTTCCTCCTGATGTGCTATACAACAGCTTCGGGTCAGACTTGACTTTTGATGCTATATCATTTTCATATTGTCGCTGAGCCCCCCTTCTACCTGTGCATATTCGTTTCTGGCTCTTCGGCTAATCTCTTTATTTTCCTGGGTCCTTTGTCTTCTGTACTTTTTCCATTCTCTATTACACTTACTTTTTGCCTCCCTACACCTCCCTACACCTCTGTGTGTGTGTGTGTGTGTGTGTGTGTGTGTGTGTGTGTGTGTGTGTGTGTGTGTGTGTGTGTGTGTAGTGTGTGTAGTGTGTTAGTGTGTGTGTGTGTGTGTGTGTGTGTAGTGTGTGTGTAGTGTGTGTGTAGTGTGTGTGTAGTGTGTGTGTAGTGTGTGTAGTGTGTGTAGTGTGTGTGTAGTGTGTGTAGTGTGTGTAGTGTGTGTAGTGTGTGTGTGTGTGTGTGTGTGTGTAGTGTGTATGTGTGTGTGTAGTTGTGTGTGTGTGTAGTGTGTATGTGTGTGTGTAGTTGTGTGTGTGTGTAGTGTGTGTACTCACCTAATTGTGGTTGCAGGGGTCGAGACTCAGCTCCTGGCCCCGCCTCTTCGCTGTCTGCTACTGGGTCTCTGCTCTCCCTGCTCCATGAGCTTTATCATACCTTGTCTTAAAACTATGTATGGTTCCTGCCTCCACTATATCATTCTCTAGTCCATTCCACTTCCTGACTACTCTGTGGCTGAAGAAATGTTTCCTAACATCCCTTTGACTCATCTGAGTCTTCAGCTTCCAGTTGTGTCCCTTGTTTCTGTGTTCCCTCTATGAAACAACCTGTCACTATCTACCTTGTCAATTCCCGCAGTATTTTGTATGTCGTTATCATGTCTCCTCTGACCCTTCTTTCCTCCAGTGTTGTTAGTCCTATTTCCCTCAGCCTTTCTTCATAAGACAGACCCCTGAGTTGTGGAACTAACCTGTCGCAAACCTTTGCACTTTCTCTAGTTTCTTGACGTGCTTGACCAGGTGTGGGTTCCAGACTGGTGCTGCATACTCTAGTATGGGCCTGACGTATACGGTATACAGTGTCTTGAACGATTCCTTGTTAAGGTAACGGAACGCTAATCTTAAGTTTGCCAGTCGCCCATATGCTGCCGCGGTTATCTGGTTGATGTGTGCTTCCGGAGACGTGCTTGTGTGTGTGTGTGTGTGTGTGTGAGTTTGTGTGTGTGTGTAGTGTGTGTGTGTGTGTGTGTGTGTGTGTGTGTGTTGTGTAGTGTGTGTGTGTGTGTGTAGTGTGTGTGTGTGTGTGTGTAGTTGTGTGTGTGTGTAGTTGTGTGTAGTGTGTGTGTGTGTGTAGTGTGTGTGTGTGTGTGTGTATGTGTGTGTGTGTGTGTGTGTAGTGTATGTGTAGTGTGTGTGTGAGTTTGTGTGTGTAGTGTGTGTGTGTAGTGTGTGTGTGTATTTGTGTGTAGGTGTGTGTAGTGTGTGTAGGTGTGTGTAGTGTGTGTGTAGTGTGTGTAGTGTGTGTGTGGTGGTGTGTGTGTGTGTGTGTGTGTAGTGTGTGTAGTGTGTGTGTGTGTGTTGTGTGTGTGTAGTTGTGTGTGTGTGTAGTTTGTGTGTGTGTGTGTGTGTAGTGTGTGTGTGTGTGTGTAGTTATGTGTGTGTGTATTTGTGTGAGTAGTGTGTGTGTGTGTGTGTGTGTGTGTGTGTAGTTGTGTGTGTGTGTGTGTTTTGTGTGTGTGTGTAGTGTGTGTGTGTGTGTGTGTAGTGTGTGTGTGTGTGTGTGTGTGTAGTGTGTGTGTGGTGTGTGTGTGTGTGTGTGTAGTTGTGTGTGTGTGTAGTGTGTGTGTAGTGTGTGTGTTGTGTGTGTGTGAGTGTGTGTGTGTTAGTTGTGTGTGTGTGTGGTTGTGTGTGTGTGTAGTTGTGTGTGTGTGTGTAGTGTGTGTGTGTGTGTGTGTGTGTGTAGTTGTGTGTGTGTGTAGTTGTGTGTGTGTGTAGTTGTGTGTGTGTGTAGTTGTGTGTGTGTGTAGTTGTGTGTGTGTGTGTGTGTGTGTAGGTGTGTGTGTGTGTAGTTGTGTGTGTGTGTAGTGTGTGTGTGTGTGTGTGTGTGTGTGTGTGTGTGTGTGTGTGTGTGTGTGTGTGTGTGTGTAGTGTGTGTGTGTGTGTTGGGGTGTGTGTGTGTGTGTGTGTGTGTGTAGTGTGTGTGTGTGTGTGTGTGTGTGTGTGTAGTGTGTGTAGTGTGTGTGTGTGTGTGTGTGTGTGTGTGTAGTGTTGTGTGTAGTGTGTGTGATTGTGTACTCACCTAGTTGTCGTTGCAGGGGTCGATTCACAGCTCCTGGCCCCGCCTGCTGTGTGCGTGTGTGTACTCACCTAGTTGTGGTTGCAGGGGTCGAGTAACAGCTCCTGGCCCCGCCTGCTGTGTGTGTGTTTGTGCGCGCGCGCGCGCGTGCTCTCTTAAATGTTGGTGTTATTGTTGTATCCAACCTAAATTTAAAACTACCCAAGGTCCTTGCTTCAATAACCCTACTAGGCAGACTGTTCCACTCATCAACTACCCTATTTCCAAACCAATACTTTCCTATATCCTTTCTAAATCTAAACTTATCTAACTTGAATCCATTATTGCGGGTTCTCTCTTGGAGAGATATCCTCAAGACCTTATTTATATCCCCTTTGTTAATACCCATTGTCCACTTGTATACCTCGATCATGTCTCCTCTCATTCTACGTCTTACAAGTGAATGTAATTTAAGGGTCTTCAATCTTTCTTCATAAGGAAGATTTCTAATGCTATGTATTAATTTAGTCATTCTACGCTGAATGTTTTCTAACAATTTATGTCTATTCTGTAATATGGAGACCAGAACTGAGCTGCGTAATCTAGGTGAGGCCTTACTAATGATGTATAAAGCTGTAATATAACCTCTGACTTCTGTTGCTAACACTTCTTGATATAAATCCCAGTAATCTATTTGCCTTATTACGTACGCTTAGGCATTGCTGTCTTGGTTTAAGGTTGCTGCTTACCATCACCCCCAAGTCCTTCTCCCAATCTGTATATCTAAGTTCTACGTTATTTAACTTATAAGTGTTTGGGTTATGGACACTCCCGAGCTTCAGAACCTTGCATTTATCTACATTGAACTGCATCTGCCACTTTTCTGACCACGAATTAAGTTTGTCTAAATCTTCCTGAAGTTCTATGACATCTATGTTTGAATCAATTATCCTACCTATCTTCGTGTCGTCGGCGAATTTGCTCATATCACTAGTAATTCCCTCGTCAAGGTCATTGATATATATTATAAATAACAATGGGCCTAAGACTGATCCCTGTGGAACACCACTTGTTACAAGTCCCCATTCGGATTTAACCCCATTTATGCACACTCTCTGCTTCCTATTGGTGAGCCATGACTCGATCCATGACAGCACTTTTCCCCCAATGCCATGAGCTGCCACTTTCTTTAACAGTCTCTGGTGCGGTACTCTATCAAAAGCCTTACTAAAGTCTAAATAAACAATATCGAATTCTTTATCGTGATCAACAGCCTCAAAAGCTTTAGTGAAGAAGGTTAATAAATTAGATAGGCAGGAACGGCCCTCGTGAATCCATGCTAGTATCATTATTCAAATTATGGTTATCTAGATGGCTTCTAATAATATCATCTATAATTGACTCTAGTAATTTGCCTACAATTGAGGTAAGGCTTATTGGGCGGTAATTTGACGGTAGTGACTTGTCCCCTGCTTTAAAAATAGGAATTACATTAGCCATCTTCCACATATCAGACACTACACCTGTTTGAAGAGATAAATTAAAAATGTTAGATATTGGTTCACAGAGTTCCATTTTGCATTCCTTAAGAACCCTTGCAAAAAGCTCATCAGGACCCGGCGATTTATTTTGTTTCAGTCGGTCTAGTTGTTTCATAACCATTTCGCTAGTGACTGTGATATTACATAATTTATCTTCTTCTGGGCCTCTGTAAAAATTAATTACTGGGATATTATTAATGTCTTCCTGTGTGAAAACCGAGAGAAAATAATTATTAAAAATAGAGCACATATCATTCTCCTTGTCAGTAAGATGCCCAAAGTTATTTTTAAGGGGACCTATCTTATCCCTAACTTTTGTTCTATAAACCTGGAAAAACTTTTGGGTTAGTTTTGAATCCCTAGCAATTTTAATTTCATAGTCCCGTTTAGCTTTTCTAATCCCCTTTTTAACGTCCCTCTTAATGTCAGTATACTGATTTATAAGATGACTCTCACCTCTTTTTATGCGCCTATAAATTCCTTTCTTCTGCCCTAAAAGATACTTGAGCCTATTATTCATCCATTTTGGGTCATTTCTACTTGATCTAATTTCTTTATACGGGATAAATGTTCTTCGGGCAGCCTGTATAGTGTTAAGAAAACTCTCATATTGATACCTCTTTTCGTTACCCCAGTCCACAGTTGATAAGTGTTCTCTAAGTCCATTATAATCTGCTAAGCGAAAATCTGGGATCATTACTGAATTATCCCTACTGTCATACATCCATTCAATGTTAAAGGTAATTGATTTGTGGTCGCTTGAGCCGAGTTCCTCTGTAATTTCTAAATTATTAACAAGGGTTTCCTTGTTTGCAAGAACCAAGTCAAGTAGGTTATTTCCCCTTGTAGGTTCTGTCACAAACTGTTTCAAAAAACAATCCTGAACTACATCTAAAAAGTCGTTAGATTCTAAATTCCCTGTCAAGAAATTCCAATCAATCTGACTAAAGTTAAAGTCCCCTAGAATTACTACGTTATCGTGCCTTGTGGCCTTAACAATTTCCTCCCAAAGTAATCTCCCTTGTTCCCTATCTAAGTTTGGGGGACGGTAAATCACACCTAAAATCAATTTTTCACACCCCTCTGAAAATTCTATCCAGACACTCTGTATGTGTTATTTCAGACTTTATACCCGTTTTTATGCAACAATTTGAATGATCACGGACATAGAGTGCCACCCCACCCCCCTTCCCGATACTTCTGTCTACTTGGTTATGTATTCTGTCATTCATTTACACAACAGTTCTCTTTCCCACTGTACCTTATGCAGTAAATTCCTCTTACGTGTGTAGTCCACTCATTTGTAGCTTAACTTCCACACTCCCATGTCTTCTCCACACTCCTATGTCTTCTCCACACTCCCATGTCTTCTCCACACTCCCATGTCTTCTCCACACTCCCATGTCTTCTCCACACTCCCATGTCTTAAGAACAAAAGAACATAATAAAGGCGGAACACTGCAGCAGGCCTGTGGCCCATACTAGGCAAGTCCTTCACAGTCCATCCCACTAACAGAATATTTGTTCAACCCAATCTTCAATGCTACCCAAGAAAAATCTTTGATAATTCTATTTACTCATGTGTAATTCCCACTCAAATCCAACCCCTCTCACTCCTGAATTTATCCAACCTAAATTTGAAACTACCCAAGGTCATTGCTTCAATAACCCTACTAGGCAGACTGTTCCACTCATCAACTACCCTATTTCATAAGAAATAGGGTAGTGAGAGGAAGAAGAGGGGAAGGAAGAAGAGGGGAAGGAAGAAGAGGGGAAGGAAGAAGAGGGGAAGGAGTGGGAGGAAGAAGAGAACATAGAATGAGAGGTAAGAGAGAAGAAAGGGGAAAAAGTGATAGATAAGAAAAGGAAAGATAATAGCAAGAGAAAGTAATTAAAAATAGGGAGTGATAGAAATGGGAGAGAAAAGAGGGGGGAAAAGAGGGAGGAGAGAGGGGAAGGTGAGAGAAAGAGGGAGAAGGGGGAGAGAAAGGGGAGAGGGGATGGCTGCTGAAGACAACCCAAAGTTTGTTAATCTAATATCCTGTGTGTGTGTGTGTGTGTGTGTGTGTGTGTGTGTTGTGTGTGGTGTTGTGTGTGGTGTATGTGTGTGTGTGTGTGTTTTGTAAGTGTGTGTGGTGTTGTGTGTGGTGTTGTGTGTGTGTGTGTGTGTGTGGTGTATGTATGTGTGTGTGTGTGTGTGTTGTGTATGTGTGTGTGTGTTGTGCATGTATGTGTGTGTGTCGTGTCGAATAGGTGAAATTGGTCAATTATCAAGAACTCATTTAAAATCAAATCCTTATTAAAAAAAATTCTTATACGTTTTCAAGATATATTTTTTCATTTGTTAATATAAAAATTAATAATTTTGTACCAAAATAACCTTAGAAAACTTAACTAACCTTATTATAACAAGCGCAATTTAATTTAGCCTAATCCAACTAAATATATTTTAGATAAGTTTACAATAATTTAATAAACAAACACAAAGAAATATTTTTTTGTTAGGTTCAGAATGATTTTTGCGAAATTGCAAAATTGCTTTATTCGGCAAGTGTCGTGGGTCTTGGGAGATATTTGGTTGTCAAAGACACTCCTTGTAGGATGGTTACGGTATATTTACAGACGTCAGGAGAAGCCCAGCCACCGTCCGTCGAGCTCGTAGTACTATCGCTAGTGAGAGGTACGCCTATAGGTGGCTATGCAATGCCTGAGTTGACGTCAGCGGTATCTGACGTCAACGCAAAGACCAGCTTATAGCTAGTGAACTGGTACACACACAAGTGACATATAAACTGAGAAGAAATGTTGCTATTTAAGCCAAAATCTCAAGTTTTACCTATTCAATGACACACACTTACTTATATATATATATATATATATATATATATATATATATATATATATATATATATATATTATATAGTGAAAGACAGAGAGGGGGCTGTGAAAGTTGTGGTGGGGATTTAGAGAGGGGGGAGGGAGGAAGGCTCGTATGAGCTTTCCTGATCAGAAAGTCCCCTTTCTTATACAAGAAGGAAATTGCAGTTCCGTTTCTGCCTTTTCTTATTTTCTGAGCCAATTTAATCGAGTGAATAGCAGGGGTAGCGGGCGAGTGTAGCGGCTGGAGGTAGCGTAAAAACGCTGAGATGTAGCGCTCAGCAGAGCCAGTTGCTGAGCCCAGTTGTATGTTTTGATGGAGGCGTTTTGCTGGTCACGCTGACTCAGCGAATTTAGAGAAGCGACTTTAATGTGTGTGTTTGTTTGTGTGTGTGTGTGTGGTGGCTGTGTGTGTGGCTGTGTGTGTGTTGGCTGTGTGTGTGTTTGTGTGTGTGTGTGTGTGTGTGTGTGTGTGTGTGGCTGTGTGTGTGTGTGTGTGTGGCTTGTGTGTGTGTGTGTGTGTGTGTGTGTGGTGTGTGTGGGTGGCTTGTGTGTGTGTGTGTGTGTGTGTGTGTGTGTGTGTGTGTGTGTGTGTGTGTGTGTGTGTGTGTGGCTGTGTGTGTGTGCTGTGGTGTGTGGCTTGTGTGTGTGGCTGTGTGTGTGGGTTGTGTGGTGGGTATGTTGTGTGTGTGATGGTGTGTGGTGGGGAGAGAGAGAGAGAGGCAGGCAAACGTAGAGAGAGTTCCCTCTCTTCTTCCACCCTTACCTCCCATCACCCCCATCTCCCCTCCCTCCATCATCAAACCCCTTCCCTCCTCTCCCCTACCCTCTACTCAACACGTCCAAAATATCGCATTGGTGGAGGGGGCAGCGCCCCCACCCAGTATCACTTAAACGAGTGAATATCAAAACTCACCCTAACAATTTAGTCCCACCAATAATCAACTTTTTAACGACCTCTGTCAATCACTTCAACTGTCCTCCATCGATCGTCAACTTGATCTAGGCGTCCATAGCGCATTTCCGACCTTATAACCATTGGATATAGGTTCCATATTCCCTCGTGGTTCTCCGGACGTGTTGGGGATATGTATGAACGTGTATGTTAGTATAAGTATATGTTTGATGTTTGAAATGTTGAGAATAGCTCCTGGTCTCGTGGTTGATGTGAATTTCGACTGTGGTTTTTCTGGGAACAGTCGGTGGTAAGGTGCGTGTGTACAAGATACTTAAGGTCTATAAATACTGTGTGTGTTGTGTGTGTGTGTGTGTGTGTGTGTGTGTGTGTGTGTGATGTGTGTGTGTGTTGTGTTGTGTGTGTGTGTGTTGTATGTGTGTGTGTTGTAGTGTGTGTGTTGTATGTGTGTGTTGTTGTGTATGTGTGTGTGTTGTGTGTGTGTTGATGTGTGTGTGTTGTTGTATGTGTGTGTGTGATTGTATGTGTGTTTGTGATGTGTGTGTGGGTTGTGTGTGTGTGTGTATGTGTGTGGTGTTGATGTGTGTGTTTGTATGTTGTGTGTGTGTGTATTGTTGATGTGTGTGTGTTGTTTGTGTGTGTGTGTGTAGGTGTGTTGTATGTGTGTGTGTGTATGTTGTGTTGTGTGTGTATGTGTGTGTGTGTTGATGTGTGTGTGTGTTGTATGTGTGTGTGTTGTGTATTGTGTGTGTGTTGTGTATGTGTAGTGTGTTTTGTGTGTGTGTGTGTATGTGTGTGTTGATGTGTGTGTGTGTTTTATGTGTGTATGTGTGTGTGTGTGTCCATGTTTGTTGTGTTGGTCACTGTAGCTGCCTGGCCTCAGCTCTGTACTTCATTTACCGGCTCCAGTGAGTCCTGAATTGTCTTATTGTTGTATGTGGTATATTTGTATATACATCTGTGGTTGCTACATTGTGTGTAGTATTGTATCTCTTGGACTTCAGTGTTTGTGTTGTGGTCTTCAGTGTGTTTTTTTTTTTTTTTTTTTTTTTTTTTTTTTTTTTTTTTTTTTTTTTTTTTTTTTTTTTTTTGTTGTATGTGTGTGTGTGTGTGTAGTGTGTGTGTTTATGTGTGTGTGTTGTATGTTTGTGTGTTGTATGTGTGTGTGTGTTGCATGTGTGTATGTTGTATGTGTGTGTGTTGTATGTGTGTGTGTGTGTATGTGTGTGTGTGTGTGTTGTATGTGTGTGTGTTGTATGTGTGTGTTGTATGTTTGTGTGTTGTATGTGTGTGTTGTATGTTTGTGTGTTGTATGTGTGTGTGTGTGTTGTATGTGTGTGTGTGTGTGTTGTATGTGTGTGTGTGTTGTATGTGTGTGTGTTGTATGTGTGTGTGTGTTGTATGTTTGTGTGTTGCGTGTGTGTGTGTGTGTGTGTGTGTGTGTATGGATTTGTTTGTGTTTGTGTAAGAGTATTTCATGTGGGAATTTGTGTGTGGGTGTATTTGTTCTCACACATTTCTTTGTTTAGGTCAACTCATAGCTCCTGGCCCCGCCTCTTAACTCTCATTTACCGGCTTCACTGAGTCCTGAACTCGATCATACCTATTCTTGAAGCTGAGTATAGCATTTGCATCCACCAACTATGCATCTGCTACCTTCCGCTTACCATATTCAAGACCCTAAAGCTGAAAAAGTACTTCCTAATGATCATCTTGCGACTTCAGCTGTTCTGTGTTCCCTGGCTCCCTCTCAGCGGTCTTCAAAGGCACTGACACTCTATCATGTCACCAACCAAGATTTTGCGGCAGTCCACAGCTGAATCCTTCAAATTATGGTCATGCTGATCAGTCCAGTGTCACCAAAGGCACGATCAGTCACAGTGTCACCAAAGGCACTGATCAGTCCACAGTGTCACCAAAGGCACTGATCAGTCCACAGTGTCACCAAAGGCACTGATCAGTCCACAGTGTCACCAAAGGCACTGATCAGTCCACAGTGTCACCAAAGGCACTGATCAGTCCACAGTGTCACCAAAGGCACTGATCAGTCCACAGTGTCACCAAAGGCACTGATCAGTCCACAGTGTCACCAAAGGCACTGATCAGTCCACAGTGTCACCAAAGGCACTGATCAGTCCACAGTGTCACCAAAGGCACTGATCAGTCCACAGTGTCACCAAAGGCACTGATCAGTCCACAGTGTCACAAAGGCACTGATCAGTCCACAGTGTCACCAAAGGCACTGATCAGTCCACAGTGTCACAAAGGCACTGATCAGTCCACAGTGTCACCAAAGGCACTGATCAGTCCACAGTGTCACCAAAGGCACTGATCAGTCCACAGTGTCACCAAAGGCACTGATCAGTCCACAGTGTCACCAAAGGCACTGATCAGTCCACAGTGTCACCAAAGGCACTGATCAGTCCACAGTGTCACCAAAGGCACTGATCAGTCCACAGTGTCACCAAAGGCACTGATCAGTCCACAGTGTCACCAAAGGCACTGATCAGTCCACAGTGTCACAAAGGCACTGATCAGTCCACAGTGTCACCAAAGGCACTGATCAGTCCACAGTGTCACAAAGGCACTGATCAGTCCACATGTCACCAAAGGCACTGATCAGTCCACATGTCACCAAAGGCACTGATCAGTCCACAGTGTCACCAAAGGCACTGATCAGTCCACAGTGTCACCAAAGGCACTGACAGTCCACAGTGTCACCAAGGCACTGATCAGTCCACAGTGTCACCAAAGGCACTGATCAGTCCACAGTGTCACCAAAGCACTGATCAGTCCACATGTCACCAGGCACTGATCAGTCCACATGTCACCAAGCACTGTCAGTCCACAGGTCACAAACTGATCAGTCCAGTGTCATAGGCACTAGCAGTCACAGGTCCCAACACTGAGCAGTCACATTACAGCACTGAGCATCAATGTCCCAGTCACATCTCATTTGCTATCAATGCCTTGCATTTCTTCAAGGTGAAGAGACGACCTTTAGTATATCCTGCAGGATAAACTATTAATAGAATACACTAGAAATATATTCCTCTCACTTAGTTAGTATGTTATTTTCTCCGATGATGCTGTATTTCTCTCCGTAGATGTATTATCGCTGTATAGGATGTGTGTATTTCCTCGCGATAGATGTGTTCTCTCAGCGAAGATGTGTATTCCTTCATAAATGTGTATTTAATAGAGTGCTATGATGTTTATTTCATCAGCTTATTATGCTGGGAATTTATTCTGTCTGGTCCAGAAGGTAATCAAAGGAGAGATAGGTTTTAAAGGTAGTGGATAGTTTTTTAAGGTAGAGGATATGTTTGAAGGGTAGTGGATAGGTTTGAAAGGTAGTGGATAGGTTTGAAAGGTAGTGGATAGGTTTGAAAGGTAGTGGATAGGTTTGAAAGGTAGTGGATAGGTTTGAAAGGTAGTGGATAGGTTTGAAAGGTAGTGGATAGGTTTGAAAGGTAGTGGATAGGTTTGAAAGGTAGTGGATAGGTTTGAAAGGTAGTGGATAGGTTTGAAAGGTAGTGGATAGGTTTGAAAGGTAGTGGATGTATTTCAAAGGTAGTGGATGTATTTCAAAGGTAGTGGATGTATTTCAAAGGTAGTGGATGTATAAAGGTAGTGGATGTTTAAAGGTAGTGGATAGGATTTGAAAGGTAGTGGATGTTTGAAAGGTAGTGGATAGGTTTCAAAGGTAGTGGATAGGTTTGAAAGAGTGGATGTGTTTAAAGGAGTGGATGTGTTTAAAGGTAGTGGATGTATTTAAAGAGTGGATTGTTTAAAGAAGTGGATGTATTTCAAAAGTAGTGGATGTATTAAAAGTAGGCTTTAAGGGTATTTAACCCATGTAGTGCATGATTTCAAAGAAGTGAGATCGTATTAAGAGTGATGCATTTCAGAAGTTGATGTCATTCAAGGTAGTGGATGTATTTCAAAGGTAGTGGATGTATTTCAAAGGTAGTGGATGTATTTCAAAGGTAGTGGATGTATTTCAAAGGTAGTGGATGTATTTCAAAGGTAGTGGATGTATTTCAAAGGTAGTGGATGTATTTCAAAGGTAGTGGATGTATTTCAAAAGGTAGTGGATGATTCTAAAAGAGAGTGATGTATTTCAAAGGTAGTGATGATCTTCAAGGTAGTCAGGAGTATTAAAGAGTAGTGATGTATGTTCACAAAGTAGTGGATTGTATCAGGTAGTGATGTTCAAGTTGGATGTATTTCAGAATGGTAGTGGATGTTTCAAAAGTGACAAGGAGGATGTATTCAAAGTGTGATGTATTTCAAAATCAGTAGGATGTATTCAAAGGAGTGGATTATTCTAAAGGTAGTGGATGATTCAAGGTAGTGGAGTATATCAAAAGGTAGTGGATGTATTTCAAAGGTGTGAATATTTTCATGAAGTATAAGCAATGTGTTTAATAGTAGTGGATTGTGTTTAATAGTAGTGGATTGTGTTTAATAGTAGTGGATTGTGTTTAAAAGAAGTAGATTGTGTTTAAATATAATGGATTGTGTTTAAAAGTAGTGGATTGTATATAAAAGTAGGCTTTAAGGGTAGGCTTTAAACCCATTTAGTCAACCAACACTCTCAAGAAAATGAGATCGTTATGAGAGACGTTTCGCCTACACGAAGCTTGATCAGTCAGTCAGGTGTGTGCGAAACGTTCTAATGAAGGACCGTTTATGCTGAATGTTTTTTTTTTAAGCGAGACGTTTCCCCTACACGAGGTTTTATCAAGTACTTTATGTAGTAATTGTTTGGTTGAAAGGGAGAGGAAGGGAGTATGGTGGGAAGGGAGGGGAAGGGAGTATGGTTGGAAGGGAGGGGAATGGAGTATGGTTGCAAGGAGGGAGTATGGTTGAAGGGAGGAAGGAGTATGGTTGGAAGGGGAAGGAATGGTTGGAAGGAGATGGTGAGGAGGAAGGAGATGGTTGAAGGAGGGAAGGAGTATGGTTGGAAGAGGAGGGGGAAGGAGTATGGTTGGAAGGAGGAGGAGGAAAGGGAGTATGGTTGGAAGGAGGGAAGGAGATGGTTGGAAGGAGGGAAGGGAGAGGTGGAAGGGAGGAAGGAGAGGGGAAGGAGGGAAGGGAGTATGGTTGGAAGGAGGGAAGGAGTATGGTTGGAAGGAGGGAGGAGGGAAGGGAGGGAGAGAGGGGAGGGAGGGAGGGAAGAGAGTATGGTTGGAAGGGAGGAGGAGGGAAGAGAGTATGGTTGGAAGGGAGGGAGGGGAAGGGAGTATGGTTGGAAGGGAGGGAGGGAGGGAAGGAGTATGGTTGGAAGGGGAGGGAGGGAAGGGAGTATGGTTGGAAGGGAGGGAGGGAGGGAAGGGAGGGAGGGAGGGAGGGGAAGGGAGTATGGTTGGAAGGGAGGGAGGGAGGGGAAGGGAGTATGGTTGGAAGGGAGGGAGGGAGGGGAAGGGAGTATGGTTGGAAGGGAGGAGGAATAAGGTAGGTGACGGAACAAGGAATAATTAGCCAACGGTTGTAATAATTATCGTGTGTAACCCTGGTAATGATAATCCATGATCTGGTCTACATATCCTGTGTGTGTGTGTGTGTGTGTGTGTGTGTGTGTGTGTGTGTATGCGTGACGTGTGTTTTTTAACCTTGGTTTTTGCTAGACTAGCGAACAGGAAAGTGTGTGTGTGTGTGTGTGTGTGTGTGTGTGTGTACTGACCTAGTTGTGGTTGCAGGGGTCGAGACATAGCTCCTGGCTATGTGTGTGTGTGTGTGTGTTGGGGCAACACCATATCCAATAAATTAGGCAAAAAACGCCATTTCGATCTAAACACACATCTCAGAATCGAAAATTATTAAGAAAATTGACAGTGGCTTGAAAATTATTGAAATTTTGCAAAAAAGTGCGATCAAGGTGCAATAGCGCACAAAATGAGTGATAAAGGAATAACAGGAAAAGTTGGTAGATGGATCTACAAGTTCAAGACAAATAGAACACAAAGACTAATGGTAAACAGAGTAAAGTCTGAGGCAGCTACGGTGAAAAGCTCTGTTCCACAAGGCACTGTACTCGCTCCCATCCTGTTCCTCATCCTCATATTCGATATAGACAGAGATGTAAGTCACAGCAGCGTGTCCGCTTCTGCTGACGATACCAGAATCTCCAAGCAGACATTAGCCAAGTCTATAAATGAACGTCAGAAAACAATTTGAAGTTCAATGAAGAAAATTTTCATTTACTCCCATATGGAAAACTCGAGGTATAAAGCAAATTCCAACCATACAATTGAGCAAAAAAGTAATGTGAAGGACCTGGGAGTGATAATGTCAGAGAATATCATTTTCAAAGGCCACAACTATGTATCTACTATATCTGTTAGGAAAATGATAGGATGGATAATGAGAACCTTCAAAACTTGGGACGCCAAGCCCGTGATGATTCTCTTCAAACTGCTTGTTCTATCTAGGCTGGAATATTGCTGTTCACTAACTGCCCCCTTCAAGGCAGGTGAAATTGCTGACCTGGAGAATATACAGAGAACTTTCACTGCACATATAAATATGATAAAGTGCCTAAATTACTGGGAACGAGAGATGTTGCAATTCGGGTACCATGGTCTTGTGTTGTAAATCCGAGGGAAAGATTGCAAGACATGAAGAGGTTAATAACATTATCAAGAGGAGCCTCACAACAGCCAGATGCCCAGCAGTAAGGGAGCCACCCCAACTATGCAGATCTGATGGCAGACAAAAGCGTCCAGATGGTATCACCCTTCAAGCCTGGACAGACAGCAAGCAGGTGGTGTGGGACTACACATGTGCCATCTACCTTGGCTGATACCTATCTCCAGTACACAAGGGAGGAAGGAGGCGCAGCTGCCACCTTCAGGGAGTCCCAAAAGACGAGAAAATATGGAGAACTTGCCCATCATTATATGTTTGTTCCCATAGGCTCAGACCCCCTTGGCTCATGGAGAAAGAGTGCATCTAAGTTCCTCAAGGAGCTGGGCAAAAGACTCAACAGGGTAACTAGGGATCCCAGGGCAGCTAGTTTTCTGTTTCAGCAACTCAGCGCTGCTCTTCAGAGGGGTAATGCATGCTGTATTCTGGGCACGTGCCCCAGCTCGGAGGAGCTGGATGAGATTTTCGCATTATAATCAGTGACAAATATGTAACAATATGTACTAGACATGTATCTCTCACACCTAGTGTACTATATATATATATATATATATATATATATATATATATATATAGTCAAATATGTGAGTGTGGAAGCCACAGCTTTAAACTGATGTGCATCTCCCATTATGACGCTTCTGATGTCGTGGAGAAAATTCTCCAAGAGAGGGTGGTATCAGCCCTTTCAGCCCTTTCAAGGGCCTAGCCCTTAGAAAGGGGCAGACACGACTGTTGGCTTCCTGGTCAACAGTATAATTCGTAACAGATGTACTGACCCAGCTGACCAGTGTTGCAGAGAGTGCGAGTTAATGATTGAAAATCACTCTTTTACGGCAGTAGGAAAACTAAGAACATAATACACCCACTTTATTATCATGTTAAAGATACATACACAGTCGCCTGGGCCTAGAGATAACAAGAAATAAAGCTTTGAGTGTCTTTCTGTAGGCTTAGCAAGTGAGGAACTGTGCTTAGGTCAGCGAAACAGGGCAAACCAGCAGGAGGGAGAAGCGGGCATTAGATTGACCTAAGAAACTAGAGAGAGAGGACTTGCGACGCGAAGTCCGACCTAGCAAAGGAACATTTGTCGTGCGTCTCCGAACTCTTATCAATCTCCACTAACACCGGGAAATCGGATAAGAACTCTGTTCCAGCGCGTTTTAGTGATAATTAATCATTACATAGCGGTAAATTACAGAGAAGTGTGCGCAGCTTCTTAATACTGCTAAAAGACAAACGTAGAGTGACAATCACGAGTGTACTTCATCGAATAAGACGATGACTCATCAGCGACGTTCTACAATCAAGACAGCGTTTCCCACCATATATGGTGGAGCCAACACCATTGTTCACGTTACAACCAGCAAGGTAAGTTTTGATGTTCTTGTGTGGCAGGGGACTGCGCAGTTCTTGTGTGGCAGGGGACTGCGCAGCTCTTGTGTGGCAGGGGCCTGCACAGTTCTTGTGTGGCAGGGGACTGCGCAGTTCTTGTGTGGCAGGGGACTGCGCAGTTCTTGTGTGGCAGGGGACTGCGCAGTTCTTGTGTGGCAGGGGCATCAAAATATATCTACTGACTGAGGTTGTGTGTGGACTTGTTAGTCCAAACCCGTGAGTACCAGTTGAGTCCCACCACTGACTGACTATATGGGTATACGATCCTTTGGGGCAATATATGATGACTTACATTTAATTACCCATACAGCTCCGTGCTGGTGGAATACTGAGTCAACCTTGTAGAGGCAGCTGGGAAGGTTGACCCAGCCATGAAGATAAGTAGTGTCACATTTTACTGTAGAAGTTGCCTTTCCACCAGTAAAAAATACCACAGATGCTGAGAGAGAGAGAGAGAGAGAGAGAGAGAGAGAGAGAGAGAGAGACAGACAGACAGACTAGAACAAGAATACTCTTGGATTCTCCTTCAAGACAAAGTTTGGCAAAGAGAATTTGAACCTGTATAGCGTATTAAGTCTGACGCACAGGGTGGTGACGCACAGGATGGTTGTGCACACGGTGGTTGTGCACAGGGTGATGGGAACTCAACAAGTGTGACCACCTCCAGGCTTCTCACCAACATGGCAAATCTTAATCCAGTTGAACACTCTCTCCTCTTTCCCTCTCCTCCTTCTCTCTCTCTTCTCTCTCCTCTCTCTCTCTCTCTCTCTCTCTCTTCTCTCTCTCTCTCTCTCTCTCTCTCTCTCTCTCTCTCTCTCTCTCTCTACTCTCTCTCTCTCTCTCTACTCTCTCTCTCTCTCTCTCTCTCTCTCTCTCTCTCTCTCCTCTCTCTCTCTCTCTCTCTCTCTCTCTCTCTCTCTCTCTACTCTCTCTCTCTACTCTCTCTCTCTCTCTACTCTCTCTCTCTCTCTCTCTCTCTCACTCTCTCTCTACTCTCTCTCTCTCTCTCTCTCTCTCTCTCTCTCTCTCTCCCCTCTCTATCTATCTCTTTCTCTCAGCCATAAGTGAAGGGAATTTGAAACCCGTCATTCATGAATATTTACCAGAATTACTTAGTGGCATGTAACTAGAATTACATTGTGGAATGTAACCTGGATTACATTGAGGTACGTAGAGGGAGTTACAATGTGGTATGTGGCAGGAATTACATTATGGGGTATAGCAAATGTAATTACTGCTTCCTCTTGCCTAGTTTGAATTTGGAGTGATGCAGAAATGCCTGTGTGGGCTAACTCTCTCTCTCTCTCTCTCTCTCTCTCTCTCTCTCTCTCTCTCTCTCTTCTACACACACACACACCCACACACGAGAAATCGACCTGACGACACTAGAGGACAGGAGAGATAGGGGGGACATGATAACGACATATAAAATACTGAGAGGAATTGACAAGGTGGACATAGACATAATGTTCCAGAGATGGAACACAGCAACAAGGGGTCACAGTTAGAAGTTGAAGACTCAGATGAATCACAGGGATGTTAGGAAGTATTTCTTCAGTCACAGAGTTGTCAGGATGTGGAATAGTTTGGGAAGCGATGTAGTGGAGGCAGGCTCCATTCATAGCTTTAAGAAGAGGTACGATAAGGCTCATGACGAAGGGTGAGAGACCCAGTAGTGGTCAGTGAAGAGGCGGGGCCAGGAGCTATGAATCGACCCCTGCAACCACAACTAGGTGAGTACAACTAGGTGAGTACACACTCCCTCCCATCCTCCCTCCCTCCCATCCTCCCTCCCCCCCATCCTCTCCCTCCCTCCCTCCCATCCTCTCCCTCCCTCCCTCCCATCCTCTCCCTCCCTCCCTCCTCCCATCCTCTCCCTCCCTCCCACCCATCCTCTACCATCCTCCCACCCTCCCACCCATCCTCTACCTTCCTCCCTCCCTCCCATATCTCTCTCTCTCTCTCTCTCTCTCTATAGCAGGAGATTAAAGGCATTTTATTGACAGGACGTTGAGGATTGCCACGGATATAAGCAATTATTATGTAAATTTGTCAGTTTTTGTGTCAGCTGTCAGGGTAGAGGGCTGTGAGGGAGCCCACCCTTTGGCGTAGGGCAAAACGTTGTAGAGGTTTT
The DNA here is from genome assembly GCA_009830355.1 of Cherax destructor. NCBI lineage: Eukaryota > Metazoa > Arthropoda > Malacostraca > Decapoda > Parastacidae > Cherax > Cherax destructor. The sequence goes on along the minus strand of WNWK01003994.1, from coordinate 110,193 downwards.
TCTCTAGCCAGTGTGTTCATCAAGCCTCTTCGAAACATCGGCTATATTTGACCTTTACCCATTTCTCTAAAACAACATCCTGGTATCCCCATAACCTCAGCCCCATCTACCGCAATGGTCCAAGAAAGGGATGCAGGTATCCCACAACCTCCTCTACAACAAACAGTTGTGGTTGCAGGGGTCGATTCACATCTCCTGGCCCCGCCTCTTCACTGGTCGCTACTAGGTCAGTCTTCCTGCTCAGTGAGCTTTATCATACCTCCTCTTATAGCCATGCATGGATCCTGCCTCCACTACATCACTTCTCAGACTATTCCACTTACCTTGAGTCTACCTGAAGGGCATTCCGAGGATCGACGTCCCCGCAGCCCGGTCTATGACCAGGCCTCCCAGTGGATCAGGGCCTGATCAACGAGGCTGTTACTGCTGGCTGCACGTAGTCCAACGTACGAACCACAGCCCGGCTGATCAGGCAATGACTTTAGGTATCTGTCTAGCTCCCTCTTGAAGACAACCAGAGGTGTGTTGGTAATGCCCCTTATGGTTGGTGGGAGGCTGTTGAACAGTCTTGGGCCCGGACTTCCTGACAAATGACTGAAGAAATACTTCCTAACATCCCTGTGATTCATCTGAGTCTTCAACTTCCAACTGTGTCCCCTTGTTGCTGTGTCTCATCTCTGGAACATCCTGTCTCTGTCCACCATGTCGATTCCTCTCAGTATTTTATATGTCGTCATCATATCTTCCCTATCTCTCCTGTCCTCCAGCGTCGTCAGGTCGATTTGCCTTAACCTCTCCTCAGTGTATGAGTGTCATTTCGTACAAAGGCAACAATATATTGAAACACGAATGACACTCACCACTCACTAAGCATGTTAAACACACTCAGTGATCCTAGTTACGTTTGTCTCATGCTTTAATTCTCAGCTCTTGATTAAAATTCAGTTTTAAATGCAGTACAGAGTTCCACACTCATTTAGCTTGGCACCATGCATTCTATTTGCACATACCCAGTCCTGAAACTATGATACAATCTCCAATGATTTTATATATATATATATATATATTATATATATATATATATATATATATATATATATATATATATATATATATCTTTGTATAACACACACACATACATATTAAGACGCTGATTCCTATAGCTACCACGATAGCTACTGCCTACAATATCTTAGGTTAAGTTGACATTGCTGGAATATTTGTGACATCGTAATTTCCTTTTAGTTGCTCTTTAAGGCTCATTTTACCTTAAAAATAAACGCTAAATCGGCTCTATGACCCGGGCGCGCAAGGGTAAACCCACCTCTCCGACCCACTTGAGGGCTCAGCTGGGGGTGGGTTGAGAAAACCCACCTAACCCACTTTAGAGGACCCACTGCCCTAGCACAGTCTACTGAGGCAAAGGTAAACATGCATTCATATGTAAATTTCCCCAACCTGATCAATTCTTTTCAGCAGTTGATCTTGCAAAGCTGCAACTGTAGCCTGCATGGCCGGTGGTAAACAGCTGGTGTAGTAAACAGATGGTGTGGTAAACAGATGGTGTGGTAAACAGGTGGGGTGGTAAACAGCTTGTGTGGTAAACAGCTGGTGTAAACAGATGGGGTGGTAAACAGCTGGTGTAGTAAACAGATGGTATGGTAAACAGGTGGGTAACAGTGGTAAACAGCTGGGTAGTAAACAGCTGGTATGGTAAACAGTGATGTAAACGGGTGGTAAACAGCTGGTGTAGTAAACAGATGGTATGGTAAACAGGTGGGGTGGTAAACAGGTGATGTAAACAGGTGGGGTGGTAAACAGGTGATGTAAACAGATGGTGTGGTAAACAGGTGATGTAAACAGATGGTGTGGTAAACAGAACCACACAACTACCACCATTACAAACTACGACCACCACCCCCACAACCCCCCACACAACCCTCCCACAACCACCCCCACACAACCACCTCTGCACAACCACCCCCACACAACCCTCCCACAACCACCCCCACACAACCACCCCCACACAACCACCCCCACACAACCACCCCTGCACAACCACCCCCACACAACCACTCCTACACAACCACCCCCACACAACCACCCCTGCACAACCACCCCACACAACCACCCTACACAACCACCCCCACACAACCACCCCTGCACAACCACCCCCACACAACCACCCCTGCACAACCACCCCACACAACCACTCCTACACAACCACCCCACACAACCACCCCACACAACCACTCCTACACAACCACCCCACACAACCACCCCCACACAACCACCCCACACCACCCCCACACAACCACCCCACACCCCCACCCCCACACAACCACCCCACAACCACCCCCACACAACCACTCCTACACAACCACCCCACACAACCACCCCCACACAACCACCCCACAACCACCATTCTCTGAAGACACTAAACTCCCACACATAAGCACATTCACTCATACTTAAGCATATACCCATAAATTCACAGCAGTTAAAAATACAGCTGTCACTTGGCAATTTAACCTAAACATCTGCCTAAACATTCATGAATTTCCCAGTACAAACCTAATGTTTACGAGTCCCTTTGTAACCCAGTAACAAGCAAACATCTTAATGTTACTTATCTCTGTAACTTGCTCCAAAGGAGAAAAAATAGTATATTCATAGGCTATAATGTGGAGGTATATCTGTAGTTATTCATTGTATATCCTGTGTTTAAAATATTTCATTGTTGATAATTTTGGAGAAACTACTGAGGTTTGAGGGGAAGAAACGTTTTAACCTTTGCAACGTTTCACTTTGAGCTTCATCAAAGTATATTCTAGTCCCTGCAGAGCTTTGTCAAGCCATAAGTTCTAATACTGAGGTGTATCTGCAGTTATTCACGGTATATCCTGTGCTTAAAATGTTAAGAGGGGAGATATGACTGACGTTTAAGGGGAAAAAACGTTTTATCCAGTGCAACGTTTCGCTCTGTTGAGCTTCATCTATGTGTGTTTTATTTTTTGTAGAGATGAATGTATATTTTTGTATATTTTGTATATTTTGTATATTTTTGTGCTTACCTTACACTCGAGGGAAGGTTCAGTGCCTACCTTACACACAGGGGAAGGTTCAGTGCCTACCTTACACACAGGGGAAGGTTCAGTGCCTACCTTACACACAGGGGAAGGTTCAGTGCCTACCTTACACTCGAGGGAAGGTTCAGTGCCTACCTTACACACAGGGTAAGGTTCAGTGCCTACCTTACATACAGGGAAAGGTTCAGTGCCTACCTTACACTCGAGGGAAGGTTCAGTGCCTACCTTACACTCGAGGGAAGGTTCAGGGCCTACCTTACACACAGGGGAAGGTTCAGTGCCTACCTTACACAAAGGGGAAGGTTCAGTGCCTACCTTACACACAGGGGAAGGTTCAGTGCCTATCTTACACACAGGGGAAGGTTCAGTGCCTACCTTACACACAGGGGAAGGTTCAGTGCCTACCTTACACACGAGGGAAGGTTCAGTGCCTACCTTACACTCGAGGGAAGGTTCAGTGCCTACCTTACACACAGGGGAAGGTTCAGTGCCTACCTTACACACGAGGGAAGGTTCAGTGCCTACCTTACACACAGGGAAGGTTCAGTGCCTACCTTACACACAGGGGAAGGTTCAGTGCCTACCTTACACACAGGGGAAGGTTCAGTGCCTACCTTACACACAGGGGAAGGTTCAGTGCCTACCTTACACTCGAGGGAAGGTTCAGTGCCTACCTTACACACAGGGAAGGTTCAGTGCCTACCTTACACACAGGGGAAGGTTCAATGCTTACTTTACACACAAGGGAAGGTTCAGTGCCTACCTTACACTCGAGGGAAGGTTCAGTGCCTACCTTACACTCGAGGGAAGGTTCAGTGCCTACCTTACACACAGGGGAAGGTTCAGTGCCTACCTTACACTCGAGGGAAGGTTCAGTGCCTACCTTACACACAGGAGAAGGTTCAATGCTTACTTTACACACGAGGGAAGGTTCAGTGCCTACCTTACACACAGGGAAGGTTCAGTGCCTACCTTACGCACGAGGGAAGGTTCAGTGCCTACCTTACACACGAGGGAAGGTTCAGTGCCTACCTTACACACAGGGGAAGGTTCAGTGCCTACCTTACACAAGGGGAAGGTTCAGTGCCTACCTTACACTCAGAAAAAGGTTCAGTGCCTACCTTACATACAGGGAAAGGTTCAGTGCCTACCTTACATACAGGGAAAGGTTCAGTGCCTACCTTACACACGAGGGAAGGTTCAGTGCCTACCTTACACACGAGGGAAAGGTTCAGTGCCTACCTTACACAAAGGGGAAGGTTCAGTGCCTACCTTACACACAGGGGAAGGTTCAGTGCCTACCTTACACACAGGGGAAGGTTCAATGCCTACCTTACACACAGGGGAAGGTTCAATGCCTACCTTACACACAGGGAAGGTTCAATGCCTACCTTACACACAGGGAAGGTTCAATGCCTACCTTACACACGAGGGAAGGTTCAATGCCTACCTTACACACGAGGGAAGGTTCAATGCCTACCTTACACACAGGGTAGGTTCAATGCCTACCTTACACACAGGGGAAGGTTCAATGCCTACCTTACACACGAGGGAAGGTTCAATGCCTACCTTACACACAGGGAAGGTTCAATGCCTACCTTACACACGAGGGAAGGTTCAGTGCCTACCTTACACACAAATTCCTTAAAAGTAAATTAATTGAATGTCTTTTAAACATCCTCATGAGACGCTAAACCCGAATGGGTTCATACAGAACCTGAGTAATGGGCGGTTATGAGGGGTGCTCCAAGGTAGGAGATAAAATCTCCAGTTCCTTGGATCAAGAGGCAAAGCATTACCATTGGAGGACTGAGACCAAGTAGGTTTAGTGTGTGTGTGTTTTCACCTATATGTGTTTGCAAGAGTCGAGTCATAGCTCCTGGCCCCGCCTCTTCACTGGTCGATACTAAGTCACTCTATCACTGCTCCATGAGCTTTATCATACCTCTTCTTAAAGGTGTGTGTGTGTGTGTGTGAGAGAGAGAGAGAGAGAGAGAGAGAGAGAGCGCTAGTGCCAGTCTTTGCTTTATTTGGGTATTGCATGCTGGCACAAGTGCATAACTCGCAGGAATCATGCAATCACAGGCTCTGCAAGGTGACACACACACACACACACACACACACACACACACACACACACACACACACGAACGTCGCAGAAGTGAAACATGACTTGATAAAGCTCTACACAGAGTGAAACATGACTTGATAAAGCTCTACACAGAGTGAAACATGACTTGATAAAGCTCTACACAGAGTGAAACATGACTTGATAAAGCTCTACACAGAGTGAAACATGACTTGATAAAGCTCTACTAGTAATCCACATAAAACCTTGATCTTATATTTGCGTTTATGGGGGAGAGAGAGAGAGGGGGGGGCAGGGAGGAAGGAAAGAAGGGAAGGAAAGATGGAAGTGAGGAAGGAAGGAAGGAAGGAAGGAAGGAAGGAAGGAAGGAAGGAAGAAGGAGAATGATAGAAGGGTTGTGCTGTGGATTCCCTGGCAGGTCTGTAATTTCGACTAAAGGTTAGTGAAATTGATATCTTAAAGGCTAATGATCTTGATTCAAGGTGTCACTGGCTCACCCACTGCTTGTAGTGCCACTGTCACCACTGGGGGAGAGACAGTGGAATAATGAAAAGAGAGAAAAAGAGTGGATGGAAGGTAGAAATTTGATGAACAGATAATTGAGCGGTTTTGTGTAGTTGAATTTACTGTGATATATCCTACCTCAGCCAAGCTGTGTGCTAGATATGCTACCAATCCCCAGGATGCCACCTAAAACAGTCGATTAACACCCAAGTAATATCCAAAATATGTTTGCACTCCCAGGATGCTACCCACAACAATTTATTAGCACCAAGACATTATCTAAGGTTGGCTTGGTCAACCTCTTTGAAGTAGTAGTCTCAAATGATAGGTAAAAACATGTTTTACCGTCTACCTCCTCATCTTCCTTGGAAGAACCCTGCTCTTCCTCCCACACCAGCATTATCCCTCTTCTTCATCCTCTATAAATGTTCAATCCAACTTAACCTTTCATCTGCTGTCTGAGTTTACCCTTTCGTAACCTCTTATAGTCTTCTCATTTCTTCGCTCTAAATTTTCCGTGTAATATTTACATCATGAATTTCTAGGAAACACGACATCTCCACTGCAACGTGTAAAGCCCAACCCTCACGCCCATAAAATAGTCTTGGTACCACTATACTCAGGTACGTTACCCTCTATACCACTGTAGATAAACTTTTTTCTTTCCAAAGAGGCTTCGACAACTGCCTACCTTATTTCCTCGCCTATCCAGTGGATGGTATTGTATTTCATGCATCCATCTGCCGACAGGTCAGTTCCCAAATATCTGAATAAATTCACTTCCTCCATATTCCCTCCCTCCTATCTGATGCCTAGTTTATTTTTGCTTGACTGTTTTGCATCTCTGACTACCTTGCTCCTTTCTATGTCCAGTTTTAATGTCATTCATTTACTCACGAAATTGTAATGACTTACGCACTGGCAGTGCCGGGTTCGATCTCCACCCGTGCCGTGGTTTCCTTCTTTCCCATCCTCTCAGATTCCTCTTGCAAACTTTGTAGTCGCTCTTCTGAATCTTCTAAAAGATATATGTTATCAGTAAACAGCACCTGTGATAGCGCCCACTTCGTATCAGATCCTCTATCTATTTAATCCAACACTTCTTCTCCATGCCCTAACACCCTAGCATTAACTTGTTTTACTGTCCCATCTATAAGTAAGTTAAAAGAGCTATAGTGATATCACATAGCCCTGTCAAAAGCCTTGTTTTACTGGAAAATAATCCTCTCCTTCCCTTCCTCCCTCCCCGACAATCCCTATCTTGAATCTCGCTATCCTTATAAAAATTCTTCACTGCTTTTAATAACATACCACTTATCAATGCATTTCCATTATCTATCACATTGCACATCACCTATCCACCACCATCACATGCTTTCTCTAATTCTGTAAATGAGCCTAACGGTACCCTATTCTTATCAAAATGCTGTTCACTTGTATACTTCAGTGTAAACTCTTGATCATCACATCCTCTGCCCTTCCTAAATCCTTCATGTACGCCTGCTGTCCTACTTTGTGTCTTTCCCTTAACAGATAATTGAACGGTTTTATTCAGTTGAATTTACTGTAAGATATATCCTGCCTCAGCCAAGCTGTCCTAGATATGCTACCAGTCCCCAGGATGCCACCCAAAACAGCCGATTAACACTCAGTAATAACTCTACCAAACACAATACCAGGTGTCCTCAAAAGGATTATTCTCCCTATATTTTTTTTTCACAATCTTTCGTCCCCATTGTCATTATATATAGGATCTACGCTTGCTGTCTGCCACTCCTTATGTACTTTCCCTTCTTTCATGCATGTATTGAAGTATGTTAAACGCTACAAAATTGCCATGCATCCCAACCTGCGTTTAACATATCAGTTTTAATTCCATCTATCTCAGCTGCTTCACACTGTTATCCTACTCAGTGCCTCACCAACACACTTCCACTAACCTTCCCCACTTCAACATATCCCAAAAAGAGAACTGTGGCAGCTTCCACTAGATGTTATTCCTCACTGCTTG
>WNWK01003994.1:62500-97500 GCA_009830355.1 Cherax destructor | reverse complement strand
CATAAGCATTATCACATTATACTACTTATTTGTTTATTTTTCCATTCTATACTTCCATTGGTTTTGGCCTCTACACCACTGGGTGAACCAAGGGCTCCTCCTGGCCTCTCTACACCACTGGGTGAACCAAGGGCTCCTCCTGGCCTCTCTACACCACTGGGTGAACCAAGGTCTCCTGGCCTCTCTACACCACTGGGTGAACCAAGGTCTCCTCCTGGCCTTCTCGAGATTTCTGTTGCCCTTGGATACAAGTTTCTCAGCTCCTTCTGGTCTTCATTCCACAAAATGGATACGAGTTCACTGGACAACAGAGAAGGATGACAGAATTAATCCACTGTATAAGGAATCTCCACGTGAACTTAGATTAAGAGATCTGAACTTAAACTCTCTTGAAAAACAGGATAAAGTTAGACGTTGACTTAAACAAGTGGAAAACAGGTTTAACCAAAGGAGGTTTAAATAGGTGCTAAGAATATGAAACATGAACGATTTTGGAATAAAATATTCAAATTGGATAAATTCTTGATAAGAATATAGGGAAGAAAGCTGTATCTGAGTAAAGGACCAATGCAGTACTGTATTGTGATGAGGAAATACAGAATTTTTTTAGATAAGTGAAAACTACAGAATCTAAATTTTTTTTTATTAAGCATTTTAAAATCGCATAAATATTTTAATCCAGACACTTGTGTCACGTTCATTTATCTAACCTGTTACTACGATAAAAATTATTAAATCTAAGTGGCCCAGTGGTTAACGCGTCGGTCTGAAGTTTTGAGACTCTGATCGTGGGTTCTAACCCCACCCGTGGTATGGTTTCTAACCTGTTAGTTTTTATAGAGGAAAAAGGGCAGAATACAGTGACTGGAACAATACACAAATAAGCAACACATAGGAGGGAGGAAATGTTTACAACGACGTTTCGATACGAAGTCACTTTGTATATGGCACAAGTCGGCGGGTTATCTGTATACTGTTAGTTTGTTCTTACTAGCAGGTCCTGCCCATGCTGGGTCACCTTAACGTGGTAGTGGGTCTGGGCAACTTAGCCTTAGAACCCAGCACTCTCCATCTCTAATATGTAAATAATAGGGATTTTTTCCCATTTGTTGAATTTTGTTCTGAGGGATTATGGAATCTGTCACACCTTGTGTTCCCACCTTCTTTTAACTTCTTGTATACATTCCAAATTGTTCTCAGGATACACAGGTAATCCCATTTATAATCCCCATACAAAAGTTCCGTTTAGGGAATCCAACATTTCTGTCCGTGTGATACACGAGTTACCCATAAAGCTTTTGCAACCATTTTCATTAATGAAAAATGGACACTTGTAGCTTCATATTATATAGATTGTGTTAAATATATTTTCTGATTTGTATGTACTGAGGGGACTGTCCATTTATTATATATATATATATATATATATATATATATATATATATATATATATATATATATATATATATATATATATATATATATATATATATATATATATATGCATATGCAAAGGGGAGGGACCACAGGACAAAAGTAACAACAATTTCCTCGTAGGATTATCAACATAAGTTGTTGATCCATCAAACAATTTCTCTGACAAACTAAAAAGAGAGGGGAAAAAAGAGAGAAACTATTCTTCACTAAAATAAATTCGCTGATCAAACGAAAATAAACTACAGAAATAAATCCCTCACTGCCTCAATAAGTTAGTTTATAATGAACGTGTTAACTTCTCGTGTCTATAATCATAACAATAATTCAGGGATCAATAATTCCCGCTCGTGTATAATCGCCTCAATAATCATGAGCGAGACGAGAGTCCTATAATTCTGAGTGGTATAATTACAGTGATAATGTAGAGTGAAGTGTTTGCATTTTTTCATCACATTGAGTTATTCTTGGGTCTGATTTGTGCAGCTGTGGTTGATTTTACACTACTCATTTATCATTGTGTGTTTGCCTATTTGTTTACCTATGTATATGTTTCTGATTGCCTATTTCTTGATGCTTTAGAGGAAAGAGTACGTTTGGAAACTATCGACTGACGTGGGTCGATAAGGAACTAACACCTATATGGTTCGGTAACAGTCAACTCTTTCTCTGAGTGACTAGTGATGCAAGTTTGAAACCAATCGGAAGAGGCGTTTTTGCTCATAACAGTGATTGGTGACAATGAAGAGGTTAATGCAGTGACTGGTTATTTTTCAAGGAACAGTGAAAATTAGAGCAGCATATATAAATCTGCATAAATCTGTAGTGGAGGGGAGAAGGGGAAGGGGTCGTCCTAGGAAAAGATGGAGGGAGGGGGTAAAGGAGGTTTTGTGTACGAGGGGCTTGGACAAACAGCAGGCATGTGTGAGCGTGTTACATAGGAGTGAATGGAGGCGAATGGTTTTTGGGACTTGACGAGCTGTTGGAGTGTGAGCAGGGTAATATTTTCTGAAGGGATTCAGGGAAACCGGTTAACCGGACACGAGTCCGGTTCCCTCTTGACCGACATCCAGTACTAGTTACTTAAATTAGTGCCTGTCCAGCCGGGTTGTCCTTCATACGTTTGACTGCGTGCGACCAGCAGTAACAGACTGGTTGATCAGACCCTGATCCACCGGCAGGCCTGGTCTGGGACTGAGCCGCGGAGGGTTTGACCCCCGGAAACATCCTTCATGTATCCTACACTTTTTTCATCCCTTCTCTCTATCTATCCCTCTTTCCCTCACTCCCTCTCTCTTCTCTAACTCTTCCTCTCTCTCTCTCTTCCTCTTCTCCCCTCCTTCCATCTCCCCCACTTCCTCTTATCCTCACATCTTCCGTCGCCACTAAATCACCACCATCTCCCTCCATCTTTTATCCACTCTCCTTCGCAACGAATATTCTTAACTTCTTCCCCCTACAAAAATGTTCCATACTATAATGAAATTATAGGCTGCAGGGCCTCTTTAAGACAGCAAAAGGGGCAAATAAGTGGACAATAACACACCTCTGGCGTCGCTGGCAGAGAGAAAACTCTCACTAACGAGGGTTGGAGAAGGGATGCTGGTGATTGACTCTGCCCGTCTGGTGAGGGAGACTGCTGAGAGATAAGTGGGATGTAATCTGTGACTGACACGCAAACGCACGCACGCGCACACGTACACACACACGTACACACGTACACACACGTTCACACACACGTACACACGAGGTATGACAAAGCTGATGAAGCAGGGAGAGAGAGGACCCAGTAGCGATCAGTGAAGAGGCGGGGCCAGGAGCCGAGTCTCGACCCCTGCAACCACAATTAGGTGAGTACAATTAGGTGAGTACGCGCGCGCGCACACGGGGCCAGGATCTATGAATCGACCCCTGCAACCACAACTAGGTGAGTACACGCGTGCGCGCACGCGCGCACTGTGTCCCTGTTTGCAGACGATGTGAAACTAATGAGAATACAAGTGAATGAGGACTAGGCAGGACTACAGGGGCTCTGGACAGGCTGCAAACCTGGTCCAGCAACTAGATCCTGGAGTTTAATCCCACCAAGTGCAAAGTCATGAAGATTAGGGAAGGACAAAGAAGACCGTAGACAAAGTACAGCCTAGGAGGTGAATGGCTGCAAACATCACTCAAGAAGAAGGATCTTGGGGTGAGCATCATACCGAGCATATCTCCTGAGGCACACAAGCCAAATAACTGCTGCAACATATGGGCGACTGGCAAACCTAAGAATAGCGTTCCGACACTTTAGTAAGGAGTTATTCACAACATTGTACGTCAGGTCCATATTGGAGTACGCAGCACCAGTATGGAACCCATACCTAGTAAAGTACGTCAAGAAATTAGAGAAAGTGCAAAGGTTTGCAACAAGACTAGTCCCAGAGCTAAGGGGCATGTCCTAAGAGGAGAGGTTAAGGGAACCTATACTGACAACACTGGAAGATAAGAGGGATAGAGGGGACATGATAACGACATACAAAATACTGAGAGGAAGAGAGGAATTGACAAAATTGATAGACAGGATGTTTCAGAGATGGGACACAGCAACAAGGGAACACAACAACAAGGGGACACAGCAACAAGGGGACACAGCAACAAGGGGACAACAAGCAACAAGGCGACACAGCAACAAGGGGACACAGCAACAAGGGACACAGCAACAAGGGGACACAGCAACAAGGGGACACAGCAACAAGGGGACACAGCAACAAGGGACACGCAACAAGGGGACACAGCAACAAGGGGACACAGCAACAAGGGACACGCAACAAGGAGACACAGCACCTAGTGACGACAGCGACGGCAAGGGCGTATTTAACCAGCATCCAATGGGGACACAGCACCAAGGGGACACAGCACCAAGAGGACACAGCACCAAGGGGACACAGCAACAAGGGGACACAGCAACAAGGGGACACAGCAACAAGGGGACACAGCAACAAGGGGACACAGCAACAAGGGGACACAGCAACAAGGGGACACAGCAACAAGGGGACACAGCAACAAGGGGACACAGCAACAAGGGGACACAGCAACAAGGGGACACAGCAACAAGGGGACACAGCAACAAGGGGACACAGCAACAAGGGGACACAGCAACAAGGGGACACAGCAACAAGGGGACACAGCAACAAGGGGACACAGCAACAAGGGGACACAGCAACAAGGGGACACAGCAACAAGGGGACACAGCAACAAGGGGACACAGCAACAAGGGGACACAGCAACAAGGGGACACAACTGTAAGCTGAAAACTCAGATGAGTCACAGGGATGTTAGGAAGTATTTCTTCAGTCAAAGATTTAAGAAATGGAACGGATCCATACATAGCTTTAAGAAGAGATACGATAAAGCTCATGGAGCAGCAAGAGAGTGCACCTAGTACCGACCAGCGCAGAGGCGGGGCCAGGAGCTGTAATTTAACCCCCTGCAATCACAAATAGGCGAGTACAAATCGGTGAGTATGTACACACACGCGCATACACCCCTCGTGATGTATATACACACACTGACATATACCTCTCTGTGTATACACTGACACTCACCTCTTAATGTACGTATATTCACTGACATATACACACAACTTGATGTATATACACTGATATATACACACTTCTAGATGTGAATACACTGTCATATACCTCTCACTTACACTGACACATACACATCTCTTAATATATGTACACTGACACACCACTATCCATGTACACTGAGACTGAAACACTTCCCTGTGTATATACACTGAAAGATACAAACCTATCGATTTATATACTTGGCCATTAGCCACACACCTTTCAGTGTATAAACTCCAAGATGGTTTTAAGCGTATATACTCTCAAATACACATCTTGTGTGTATTGGCTAACATATACACACCTCTTTATGTATATACCCGTGGGTATATCATGTATATGGTAGTAAAGTACTTGAGTGTGTTAGGAGTGAGTGGAAGCAAATGGTTTTTAAGGCTTTCTGTGCTGTTGGAGTGCGAGCAAAGTAACATGATGGGATTCGGGGAAACCAATTAGCCGGACTCGAGTCCTGGAGGTGTAAAGTACAGTGCCTGCACTTCGAAGGAGGGGTGTTAATTTGCAGTTTTTGAACTGTAGTTTAGACCCGCCTCTGGCAAGACGGTGATGGAGTGAGTGATGATGAAAGTGTTTTTTTCTTTTCGGGTCACCCAACCTCGGTGGTAAACGGCCGATGTGTTAAAATAAGTATAAGTGAAATTGTGAGCAGCAACAGGAGGATCGAGGGAGCGTTCAACAGGTTCGTGTGGACCAGAGAGTTTGTGATTCCCTTGTAGTGGGATCACAGACCACTTGTGGCAGCTCAGTGGGGGTCGCCAAGTGCCCGATCCCACTTGAGCGATGTTCAGTGTGGTGATTCAGTGTTCCAGTCCACGCCACTGATGCTCTCACGATCGAAAAGTGTCTAGCAACGACCCTCACTTTCGACCATCAACTCTGCTACTCTGGTCACAGTTTAAGAGTAAAATAATTCGCTCTAGGTAGAGCGGAACTTAGAATTACGACATTTGAAACGACTCAACAATTGCCTAGTGTTCTGGAGAATAGTTGCTACATTTCGCTCAGTGTTAAGAAATTCATATATGGTTTCCTTTCGAAAAAAATATTCCAAATTATGGCTCCCTCTCAAAAAAAAAAAAATATATAAGAGCGAGATTTTAATTTTGTTAAAAGTTCGCCTGTGTACTCACCTAATTGTTGTTGCAGGGGTCGAGACTCAGCTCCTGGCCCCGCCTCTTCGCTGTCTGCTACTGGGTCTCTGCTTTCCCTGCTCCATGAGCTTTATCATACCTCGTCTTAAAACTATGTATGGTTCCTGCCTCCACTATATCTTTCTCTAGACTATTCCACTTCCTGACTACTCTGTGGCTGAAGAAATGCTTCCTAACATCCCTTTGACTCATCTGAGTCTTCAGCTTCCAGTTGTGTCCCCTTGTTTCTGTGTTCCCTCTTGGAACATCCTGTCACTGTCTACCTTGTCGATTCCCGCAGTATTTTGTATGTCGTTATCATGTCTCCTCTGACCCTTCTTTCCTCCAGTGTTGAGTCCTATTTCCCTCAATCTTTCTTCATAAGACAGACCCCTGAGTTGTGGAACTAACCTTGTCGCAAACCTTTGCACTTTCTCTAGTTTCTTTACGTGCTTGACCAGGTGTGGGTTCCAGACTGGTGCTGATATTCTAGTATGGGCCTGACGTACACGGTGTACAGTGTCTTGAACGATTCCTTGTTAAGGTAACGGAACGCTAATCTTAGGTTTGCCAGTCGCCCATATATGTGTGTGTGTGTGTGTGTGTTGTTATATATATATATATATATATATATATATATATATATATATATATATATATATATATATATATATATATATATATATATATATATATATATATATATATTATATTATAATATATGGTTTAGAGAATGTCAGTTAAGGATATTTATTTTCTGGCAGCGACAATTTCGTGAATATCATTTGCACAGGAGTGGTGGAGGTTCGATTCTCCTTCAAATAATCACTGCCCGATCTCTGACCAGTCAGACTGTTGGTGATACGTGAAGGGAAAATAAACAGTGTGGAAGGTTAATGTGATGGCAATCAAGTTTTGTGGGTCTTGTGGGAGGCATTGTCTGGAATCAATGTGTTGGTGGGAGGTGTGGTGGTGGTAGCTGTTGTTGGTGGTGAAAATTGTGGTTGGTGGCGACGGCTGCTACTGTTGGTGGTAGTACTAGTAATGGTGGCAGTAATTCGTAGTGGTGAGTGAGAGGTTACTGGTGGTGGGGAAGGCATTAAAGTGGTGGGGATACTATTGCTGTCTGTAATGGTGGTGGTGGCAATGGGGGCAGTAACAGTTATGATGGGGGGAGTGATATAGGAGTGGGGGTTAGTGGTACCGCTGGAGATGATAGTTGTGGTAGTGAGAGGGGGATTGGGGAAGGTCTTAGTGCTGAACACAGTAGTGTCGACATGCAATAAAATATGGACACGATTAAGACACATGTGCAACAGTTGGGTATATTTATTGATGAAAGGTTTCGCCCACATAGTAGACTTCTTCAGTCAAATACAGAGAAAGCAGCAGTAGTGAAATGAAGATGCAATCAGTCCATCTGGAGAAAGAGTATTTGAGACGGTCAGCCCCCGTTCAGACCTGGCTGAACTCTTCTTCGGTGAGGATGCCACCTTGTTCCAGACCATGAAACTGAACTCTTTTCAGGCTGAGGGACTGACCACCTTGTTCCAGACCATGGAGCTGGACTCTTCTCCAGGCTGAGGGACTGACCACCTGTTCCAGACCATGGCTGAACTCTTCAGGCTGGACTGACCACCTTGTTCAGACCATGGAGCTGAACTCTTCTCCAGGCTGAGGGACTGACCACCTCAAATACTTTTCTCCAAGGCTGATAGACTGCTTCAGTATATGAAGAATTCTACTGTGTAGACGAAACGTTTCATCAATAAAAATACCCAACTGTTGCACATGTCGTAATCTTCAGGTTAGTAGTGGTTGTGGTGGTGATATTGCAGTGGCAGTGGTAGGGGCGGTGGTGGTGATATTGCAGTGGCAGTGGTAGGGGCGGTGGTGGTGATATTGCAGTGGCAGTGGTAGAGGCGGTGGTGGTGATATTGCAGTAGTAGAGATGATGGTGTTTAGTCCAATCAGACATCAACTGTAGGAGTAGAAATCTTGTTGAGAGAGAGAGAGAGAGAGAGAGAGAGAGAGAGAGAGAGAGAGAGAGAGAGAGAGAGAAGAAGAAGAAGCAAGCAAGCAAGCTAGAGCGAGTCAGTTTAGACTAGAGTCAGTAAGTCGTGAACATGATGATACTTGACGTTTTGAATGCTTCTTGCCTCACTTAACCTCTATAGAAAAGCTGAATTAAAATATTACACACTGCACTTGTTCCTTCCAGAATATGGATGTGGTACTGGAAAACCTCATGCATCAACATGTTAGAGACACTACCAGAGAGAGAGGTGGGGATGATCCAGCAAGATTGGACCTAGTATTCACCTTGAGTAGTTCGGACATCGAGGATATCACGTATGAAAGGCCCCTTGGAGCTAGTGATCATTTGGTTCTGTGTTTTGATTATATAGTTGAGCTACAAGTGGAGGGACAGGAGCAGGAACAGGAAGGAAACGAACTACAAAAGGGGACTAACAGGCATGAGGAACTTCCTATAAGACGTTCAATGGAGAGAGAATTGGCAGGAAAACCAGTAAAAGAAATGATGTAATATGTGACAACCAAATGCAAAGAGGCAGAGGAGAGGTTTGTCCCCAAGGAAACAGAAGTAATGGGAAGACCAGAACGAGTCCTTGGTTCACCCAGAGGTGTAGGGAGGCAAAAACTAAGTGTAATAGAGAATGGAAAAAGAACAGAAGACAAAGGACCCGGAAAATAAAGAGATTAGCCGAAGAGCCAGAAACGAATATGCACAGGTAAGAGGGAGGCTCAGGACAATACGAAAATGATATAGCATCAAAAGTCAAGTCTGACCCGAAGCTGTTGTATAGCCACATCAGGAGAAAACAACAGTCAAGGACCAGGTAATCAGGCTGAGGAAGGAAGGTGGGAGTTCACAAGAAACGACCAAGAGGTATGTGAGGAGCTCAACATGAGATTAAAAGAAGTATTTACAGAGGAGACAGGAAGGACTCCAGAAATTCAGAATAGGGAGGTATACCAACAAGTGCTGGATGAAATACACACAACCGAAGAGGAGGTGAAGAAGCTGCTATGTGAACTCGATACCTCAAAAGCGGTGGGACCGGACAACATTTCTCCGTGGGTCCTTAGAGAGGAAGCAGAGATGTTGAGTGTGTCACTAACAAAAATCTTCAACACATCCATTGAAACTGGGCAACTACCTGAGGTGTGGAAGATGGCAAATGTAGTCCCAATTTTTAAGAAAGGAGAAAGACATGAGGCATTAAACTACAGACCTGTGTCACTGACGTGTATAGTATGCAAAGTCATGGAGAAGATCATCAGGAGGAGAGTGGTGGAACACCTAGAAAGACACAAGCTTATAGACAACCAGCACGGTTTCAAGGAAGGAAAATCCTGTGTCACAAACCTACTGGAGTTTTATGACAAGGTAACAGACGTAAGACACGAGAGAGAAGAGGGGTGGATAGACTGCATTTTCTTGGACTGCAAGAAGGCGTTCGACACAGTTCCTCACAAGAGGTTAATGCAAAAGCTAGAGGATCAGGCACATGTAACAGGAAAGGCACTGCAATGGATCGGAGAATATCTGACAAGGAGGCAACAACGAGTCATGGTACGTGACAAGGTGTCAGAGTGAGCACCTGTGACGAGTGGGGTTCCACAAGGGTCAGTCCTGGGACCGGTACTGTTTTTGGTATGTGTGAATGACATAACGGAAGGGATAGACTCAGAAGTGTCCCTGTTTGCAGATGATGTGAAGTTAATGAGAAGAATTAAATCAGTCGAGGATCAGGCAGGACTACAAAGAGACCTGGACAGGCTACAAGCCTGGTCCAGTAACTGGCTCCTTGAATTGAACCCTGCCAAATGTAAAGTCATGAAGATCGGGGAAGGGCAAAGAAGACTGCAGAAAGAGTATAGTCTAGGTGGCCAAAGACTGCAAACCTTACTCAAGGAAAAAGATCTTGGGGTGAGTATAATACCGAGCACATCTCCTGAGGCACACATCACGCCACTGTCACGTGACTTGCATGTGACTGCTGCCCAGCTACTCAAGAGAAGCCAACAGTATAACAAGCGCTTGTTAGCGAGGTAGTTTGCCAACTCAAGGCAGTTTACTCAACACTCTCGAACACATGACCACAATAGTGTAAAATGTAACATCCTACCTATTAACATAGCTAAGTCAAATAATAATATAAAGCAAGATATCAACGATATAGCTATTATACATATAAATATACATAAATAAATACAATATATAAATTGTGCCCCAATCTGGGGTCGCAATAGAACACACACACAACCAACTCCAAGACTGAGGCACTGATTACGTCATCTTCCATTCATGCCCTTGAATCTGTATTGATAAAGCCACTGGAGGGCGAAACGTCGACAATAAAGATACCCAAACCATACCACGGGCGGGAATAAAACCCGCGATCAGAGTCGCAAAACTCCAGACCGACGTGTTAGCCACTGAGCCAGCTGGCCCAGTGGCTAACGCGTCGGTCGGGAGTTTTACGATCTCTGACCGCGGGTTCTATCCCCACCCGTGGTATGGTTTGTTTGCAATCGTGTCATTACGATTTCGTGAGTAAAGATACCCAGATGTTGCACATGTGTCTTAATTTCCATCTTAAATAAATAAAATATATGAATAAATAAAATACCTATGAGTTGATAAGCAAGACACATATGCAACAGTTAGGTATCTTTATTTAGAAACATTTCGCCCACACAGTAGGCTTCTTCAGTCGAGTACAAAAAGTACTCGACTTGAACCATACCGGAATGTTTGTATTCTCCTCTTTTCTAGACTTCAAGTTCAGGCTGTTAGATTTCAACCCTTTGTGCAATAATCCCACAGTGTGTGGTGAATCAAGATATGAAATATGGAAAAAGCTACTTATGTTCAGTTAAGAATAAAGCCACTGTGTTGGCGAAACGTTGTCAATAAAGGATCACATTATACTGCTTATTTTTCCATTGTGTCGGTATTTTATACAATTTATTTCCACATTTAAGGACATTAGAGGAAACGTTTATCCCCGACTGGCTTTCTCAGTCGTAATGAAGAAGCCACTCGGGGCGAAACGTTTCCAATAATGTCTTGAACTATACACAAGTGTCTTTTTCCACATCTTGTTGGTATCACCAGACCATTTTTCTAGAAAGTGGCAGCTGACTCTTGTTTATACATTGTGACTGATAATTAGAATGGCAGCAGCCACTACAAGTGTTAGAAGATGGCAGCAGCCCACTACAAGTGTTAGAAGATGGCAGCAGCCCACTACAAGTGTTAGAAGATGGCAGCAGCCCACTACAAGTGTTAGAAGATGGCAGCAGCACACTACAAGTGTTAGAAGATGGCAGCAGCCCACTACAAGTGTTAGAAGATGGCAGCAGCACACTACAAGTGTTAGAAGATGGCAGCAGCACACTACAAGTGTTAGAAGAAGGCAGCAGCACACTACAAGTGTTAGAAGATGGCAGCAGTACACTACAAGTGTTAGAAGATGGCAGCAGCCCACTACAAGTGTTAGAAGATGGCAGCAGTACACTACAAGTGTTAGAAGATGGCAGCAGTACACTACAAGTGTTAGAAGATGGCAGCAGCCCACTACAAGTGTTAGAAGATGGAAGCAGCACACCACAAGTTAGAAGATGGCAGCAGCACTTAGCGCCAGTATCAAATAATATTTTAAACCCTCTAATCCCCACTTCCTCCTCACCCACAGCCACTTCCCTCCCCAATCCTTATCTTCCCCACTCCCTAACCCCTCCTCCAAGAAGTCCTCCCCACCGTAATTATAGCCTAGTCATCAGTAGAAGAGAATTATAACAATCTGCCTGGCCGCGTCTCCAGGATCTGTCATCACTGTGTTATTGACAGGCCAGGCGAGGCGAGGATGCTGACCCAGCATCCTTTCCCCGAACCTCATTATCCAGCAATCCATCTCCGCTCTCCTCCAATGAGAACACGTGGCTCGGATGCTGGAGCTTTCTGATTGGTTGGCACTTGGTGACAGCTCAAAATGGAGCCAACCACACTTCGCCCTACTAGCTAGGATTTTATATTCAAGCTATTTTTATGTTGGAGATAAATGGTGTAAAATGTAAACGATGGAAAAATAGATATGAATGCAGTATATTGCGACCCTTTATTAACTACGTTTCGCGCACACAGTGGGCTTAATGAAGTTACAGATTAATTTGTGGACGAAACGTAGTGTATTTTTATGCCATTTTGTTAGGTGAACGAAGTCATGTGCGACTAATTTGTTCATTGTATTTTAGCAACAAATCTAATAAATTTTGAGAATTACTTTCTTTGACATAAATTTTAATTACAGACGCATTTTAGTAATTCTAAAATGGCAGTATTTATTATATATCCTTGCTCCTGTCTAATGCAATTTTACAATGAATGCCGTAGGCCTACTGGCCTACGTTAGGCAGATCTCTCGCCCACCAAAGAATTCAGGTCATATGTCGCACTAAGATGTCACAAAGGTCAGAGGTCACAATGCGAGGACTGGTCAGAGGTCACAACGCGAGGTCACTTTTGAAAGTTTCGATGCAGTCAAGTCAATGCGAGGTCACGGTCAGAGGTCACAACGGGTCACTTTTGAAAGTTTCATGCAGGTCAAGGTCTGTGCAGGTCACGTGTCAGAGGTCACCAAACAAGGTCACAGGAGGTCAGAGGTGGCAGTGGATGTGACCTCTCATGCTAGCACCCAGTGTAAGACAAACAAATTTAAACAGACAAAATATTGAAGCTGAGGAGAAATATTACCTTATTTCTGTGGTTTATTGTGGGAGGTGGTACAGTGCGTGTGGGAGGTGGTACAGTGCGTGTGGGAGGTGGTACAGTGCGTGTGGGAGGTGGTACAGTGCATGTGGGAGGTAGTACAGTGCGTGTGGGAGGTGGTACAGTGCGTGTGGGAGGTGGTACAGTGCGTGTGGGAGGTGGTACAGTGCGTGTGGGAGGTGGTACAGTGCGTGTGGGAGGTGGTACAGTGCGTGTGGGAGGTAGTACAGTGCGTGTGGGAGGTAGTACAGTGCGTGTGGGAGGTGGTACAGTGCGTGTGGGAGGTAGTACAGTGTGTGGGAGGTGGTACAGTGTGTGGGAGGTGGTACAGTGTGTGGGAGGTGGTACAGTGTGTGGGGAGGTGGTACAGTGTGTGGGGAGGTGGTACAATGTGTGGGAGGTGGTACAGTGTGTGTGGGAGGTGGTACAGTGTGTGGGAGGTGGTACAGTGTGTGGGAGGTGGTACAGTGTGTGGGAGGTGGTACAGTGTGTGGGAGGTGGTACAGTGTGTGGGAGGTGGTACAGTGTGTGGGAGGTGGTACAGTGTGTGGGGGAGGTGGTACAGTGTGTGGGAGGTGGTACAGTGTGTGGGAGGTGGTACAGTGTGTGGGGAGGTGGTACAGTGTGTGGGGAGGTGGTACAGTGTGTGGGGAGGTGGTACAGTGTGTGGGAGGTGGTACAGTGTGTGGGAGGTGGTACAGTGTGTGGGGGAGGTGGTACAGTGTGTGGGGAGGTGGTACAGTGTGTGGGGAGGTGGTACAGTGTGTGGGGAGGTGGTACAGTGTGTGGGAGGTGGTACAGTGTGTGGGAGGTGGTACAGTGTGTGGGGAGGTGGTACAGTGTGTGGGAGGTGGTACAGTGTGTGGGGGAGGTGGTACAGTGTGTGGGGAGGTGGTACAGTGTGTGGGGAGGTGGTACAGTGTGTGGGGGATGTGGTACAGTGTGTGGGGGATGTGGTACAGTGTGTGGGGAGGTGGTACAGTGTGTGGGGAGGTGGTACAGGGGTGTGGGGAGGTGGTACAGTGTGTGGGGGAGGTGGTACAGTGTGTGGGGAGGTGGTACAGTGTGTGTGGGAGGTGGTACAGTGTGTGGGAGGTGGTACAGTGTGTGGGAGGTGGTACAGTGTGTGGGAGGTGGTACAGTGTGTGGGAGGTGGTACAGTGTGTGGGAGGTGGTACAGTGTGTGGGAGGTGGTACAGTGTGTGGGAGGTGGTACAGTGTGTGGGAGGTGGTACAGTGTGTGGGGGAGGTGGTACAGTGTGTGGGAGGTGGTACAGTGTGTGGGGTAGGTGGTACAGTGTGTGGGAGGTGGTACAGTGTGTGTGGGAGGTGGTACAGTGTGTGTGGGAGGTGGTACAGTGTGTGGGAGGTGGTACAGTGTGTGGGAGGTGGTACAGTGTGTGGGAGGTGGTACAGTGTGTGTGGAGGTGGTACAGTGTGTGTGGGAGGTGGTACAGTGTGTGTGGGAGGTGGTACAGTGTGTGGGAGGTGGTACAGTGTGTGGGAGGTGGTACAGTGTGTGGGAGGTGGTACAGTGTGTGGGAGGTGGTACAGTGTGTGGGAGGTGGTACAGTGTGTGGGAGGTGGTACAGTGTGTGGGAGGGGGTACAGTGTGTGGAGGTGGTACAGTGTGTGGGAGGTGGTACAGTGTGTGGGAGGTGGTACAGTGTGTGGGAGGTGGTACAGTGTGTGGGGAGGTGGTACAGTGTGTGGGAGGTTGTGCAGTGTGTGTGGGTGGTGGTACAGTGTGTGGGAGGTTGTACAGTGTGTGTGGGAGGTTGTACAGTGTGTGTGGAGGTGGTACAGTGTGTGGGAGGTGGTACAGTGTGTGGGAGGTGGTACAGTGTGTGGGAGGTGGTACAGTGTGTGGGAGGTGGTACAGTGCTTGTGGGAGTGGTACAGTGTGTGTGGGAGGTGGTACAGTGTGTGTGGGAGGTGGTACAGTGTGTGTGGGAGGTGGTACAGTGTGTGGGAGGTGGTACAGTGTGTGGGAGGTGGTACAGTGTGTGGGAGGTGGTACAGTGTGTGTGGGAGGTGGTACAGTGTGTGGGAGGTGGTACAGTGTGTGTGGAGGTGGTACAGTGTGTGGAGGTGGTACAGTGTGGGAGGTGGTGCAGTGTGTGTGGGAGGTGGTACAGGTGTGTGGAGGTGGTACAGTGTGTGGGAGGTGGTACAGTGCTGTGGGAGGTGGTACAGTGCATGTGGGAGGTGGTACAGTGTGTGGGAGGTGGTACAGTGTGTGGGAGGTGGTACAGTGTGTGGGAGGTGGTACAGTGTGTGTGGGAGGTTGTACAGTGTGTGTGGGAGGTTGTACAGTGTGGGAGGTGGTACAGTGTGTGGGAGGTGGTACAGTGTGTGGGAGGTGGTACAGTGTGTGGTGAGGTGGTACAGTGTGTGGGAGGTGGTACAGTGTGTGGGAGGTGGTACAGTGTGTGGGAGGTGGTACAGTGTGTGGAGGTGGTACAGTGTGTGTGGGAGGTGGTACAGTGCTTGTGGGAGGTGGTACAGTGTGTGGGAGGTTGTACAGTGTGTGTGGGAGGTGGTACAGTGTGTGGGAGGTGGTGCAGTGTGTGGGAGGTGGTACAGTGTGTGGGAGGTGGTACAGTGTGTGGGAGGTGGTACAGTGTGTGGGAGGTGGTACAGTGTGTGGGAGGTGGTACAGTGTGTGGGAGGTGGTACAGTGTGTGGGAGGTGGTACAGTGTGTGTGAGGTGGTACAGTGTGTGGGGAGGTGGTACAGTGTGTGGGAGGTGGTACAGTGTGTGGGGAGGTGGTACAGTGTGTGGGAGGTGGTACAGTGTGTGGGAGGTGGTACAGTGTGTGTGGGAGGTGGTACAGTGTGTGTGGGAGGTGGTACAGTGTGTGGGGAGGTGGTACAGTGTGTGTGGGAGGTGGTACAGTGTGTGGGAGGTGGTGCAGTGTGTGGGAGGTGGTACAGTGTGTGGGAGGTGGTACAGTGTGTGTGGAGGTGGTACAGTGTGTGTGGGAGGTGGTACAGTGTGTGTGAGGTGGTACAGTGTGTGTGAGGTGGTACAGTGTGTGGGAGGTGGTACAGTGTGTGTGAGGTGGTACAGTGTGTGGGAGGTGATAGTGTGTATGGGAGGTGGTACAGTGTGTGTAAGGTGGTACAGTGTGTGTGAGGTGGTACAGTGTGTGGGGAGGTGGTGCAGTGTGTGGGGGAGGTGGTGCAGTGTACTCACCTAGTTGTGGTTGCAGGGGACGAATCATAACTCCTGGCCCCGCCTCTTCACTAGCCGCTACTGGGTCACTCTCCCTGCGCCATGAGCTTTATCATACCTCTTCTTAAAGCTATGTATGGAGCCTGCCTCCACTACATCACTAATAAACTATTCCACTTCCCGACCACTCTATAGAAATACTTCCTAACATCTCGGTAATTCATCTGAGTCTTCAACTTCCAACTGTGTCCCCTTGTTGCTGTGTCACATTTCTGTTACATTCTGTCTCTGTCCACTTTGTCAGTTCCTCTGAGTATCTTATATGTTGTTATCATGTCCCCCCTTTCTCTCCTGTCCTCCAGTTTCGTCAGGTCGATTTCCCTTAACCTCCGGGACTAGTCTTGTTGCAAACCTTTGCACTTTCTCGAGCTTCTTCACGTGCTTGGCTAGGTGTGGGTTCCAAACTGGTGCTGCGTACTCCAGTATGGGCCTAACGTACACAGTGTACAGGATCCTGAACGATACTTTATTAAGATGTCGGAATGCTGTTCTTAGGTTTGCTAGGTGCCCAGATGCTGCAGCAGTTATTTGGTTGATGTGCGCCTGAGGAGATGTGCCTGGTGTTATACTCACCCCAAGATCTTTTTCCTTGAGTGAAGTTTACAGTCTCTGGCTATTACAACCTCAGGTTCAATGGCCTGTTAACCTGAGTGTAAAAGGGAGCTTGGAGCAAAGAAACACAGTAGAAGATGTATTGAAATTGTATTTCCTTCAAAAATCAGTTAGATTAATTCCAGACTTTTGTCTTTTCCTTCAAGTAATTGTGATTATATAAGACTTTTGTCTTTTCCTTCACCAAGTATAACAAAGGGCTGTTTACACATATGTACACTATATACAAAGGAGTAGTGTTTAGTGCACGCCACAGTTGTCTAGGCTAAGCAGCAGCCAAAAGACAGACAACTTTCCACAACCAGCTCTATGCAGGAATTCCAATGACAAACCACGAGTGGTATCCACGTCACTTTTGTCATTGTTAAACTCGCATTTTAATTGGCTGAACCGAGTCGTTGATTTGATGATGGGCCCCATCACCAAACCCTTAACGATGGTTCGCTGGTTGGAGGGGAGCCTATGTGGGTGTGTTAACATGCTCCGAATAAAGGTTACATACTCTTTGCATGCAACACCCCCACCCCAAGAGGGCTCAGGACTAGGCTTCCACCTCAAATGGGTAGAGTGCCACCATGGCACATTATAATAATGGGACCGCCTTTCCCCTCAACCATCCCGCTCATTAATTAAAGCTAAACTTTTCTTGAGACATAAAGTCCAGCTTTAAACTTAAGAGTGAGACAGCAGACGGTAGGGCTAGCGTAGGTCCAAGGTGCCTGCGGTCGGTAGCAGGGCAACACTGGCCCCCTAGGCTGTACTCCGACTGCGGTCTTCTTTGCCCTTCCACAATCTTCATGACTTTGTGTGAGGGAGGTGGTGCAGTGTGTGAGGGAGGTGGAACAGTGTGTGTGGGAGGTGGTACAGTGTGTGTGAGAGGTGGTACACTATGTGGGGGAGGTGGTACAGTGTGTGGGGGAGGTGGTACAGTGTGTGTGGGAGGTGGTACAGTGTGTGGGGGAGGTGGTACAACGTGTGGGAAGATGACAGTATGTGGGAAGGGGTATACCTGTGAATGTAGGTAACCTGTAGTCGAGGTCAGGTCCCAGACCAGGACTCCTGGTTGACTGGCTAGAGAAAAGTTCTGTTATTTGTTATCTTCTCCGGAGGACACGACTCTCCCTTCCCAATCTGCACCTTCTCTTGGTAGTAATTAATGTCTAAGTCGACCCAATCGTCTTTATATATTTCATTCTTCAATATGAGGGTTATTTGTAGAGTGTGTCTTCTCCAACTTCGAAATGGTATGAGTAGATCATGCTTAATCATACCACGGGCGGGGATAGAACCCACGGTCAGAGAGTCATAAAACAACAGACCGGCGTGTTATCCACTGGGCCAGCTGGCTACAAAGAGATTCATCCAACTAGGTATATTTATACACCATGGAAGGTTAGCATAGGCCACCACTGTGACCAAAAATCCAAGTTTTTACAGACGAATCTCCCGCCAGCGTGGCCGTGATGAACTCTAGCTCAAGTCCCCTCACGTTTTAATGAGTCATGACGCATTATTACCCCGTAAGAAAAAAAAAAGAATATTAAAGCCATTTTTTTTTGGAGTTTCTCAATAGTTGTCTTCAGTAAGCTAAAACCGGTCCATCCCTTCCAAAAAGCCTCTACCGCTATTACCCCATAAATATCCAAGATATTAAGCTATTGCAGGAATAAAGTCAATTACTGATAGATATTACGATGCTCCGATATTAACGCGATGAATATTCTCCTTAGTGAAAGTTGATGCGTCGGGTATTACGCCATTAGGAGGGGCATTGATACCAGGCAAGATATCTTGATACCAGGCAAGAGATCATAATATCAGGCAAGAGAACTTGATACCAGAGAAGATATCTTGATACCAGGCAAGAGATCTTGATACCAGGCAAGGTATATTGATACCAGGCAAGGTATCTTGATACCAGGCAAGGTATCTTGACACCAGGCAATGTATCTTGATACCAGGCAAGGTATCTTGATACCAGGTAAGGTATCTTGATACCAGGGAAAAGTTCTTGATTTCAGGGAAGGGTTCTCGATACAAGGAATTGAATCTGCACAACATGGGGGTAACGCTCCCTGAGAATGTAACAATAAATGATATATAATCATTATTATTAATATTATTATTGTTATTATTATTATTATAATTTAACATTTGATGTGACAAAGAAATTTGCGAAGTTTCGATATTTATTTAAATTATGTTTCAGAAAAATGTTTGCAGAGAGTGAAACTGTGAAACAAAGTCTGGAACCACAGGATAAAATTAGTGATTCAAGCTTTTTCTTAATTTATGTTGGTGTGTTTATGTAGGTGTGTTTATGTAGGTGTGTTTATGTAGGTGTGTTTATGTAGGTGTGTTTATGTAGGTGTGTTTATGTAGGTGTGTTTATGTAGGTGTGTTTATGTGGGGTGTGTTTATGTAGGTGTGTTTATGTAGGTGTGTTTATGTAGGTGTGTTTATGTAGGTGTGTTTATGTAGGTGTGTTTATGTAGGTGTGTTTATGTAGGTGTGTTTATGTAGGTGTGTTTATGTAGGTGTGTTTATGTAGGTGTGTTTATGTAGGTGTGTTTATGTAGGTGTGTTTATGTAGGTGTGTTTGTAGGTGTGTTTATGTAGGTGTGTTTATGTATATTAGTTACCATTTTGTCCTAGGCACATGTCAATTAGACACTAGGCCTGTTGTATATATGTGTGTGTGTATGTAAGGAAACAGTTCGAAATGTTTCTGCCCCACCGGGAATTGAACCCGGCCCCTCCGTGCGTGAAGCAAGAGCTTTACCCACTAGGCCACCGGGGGCGTGTGTGTGTTTATGTAAGTGTGTTTATGTAAGTGTGTTTATGTAAGTGTGTTTATGTAAGTGTGTTTATGTAAGTGTGTTTATGTAAGTGTGTTTATGTAAGTGTGTTTATGTAAGTGTGTTTATGTAAGTGTGTTTATGTAAGTGTGTTTATGTAAGTGTGTTTATGTAAGTGTGTTTATGTAAGTGTGTTTATGTAGGTGCGTTTGTGTAGGTGTGTTTATGTAGGTGCGTTTGTGTAGGTGCCACTATTACCATTACACTTTTATCACTACACGATTGTCCAGACTACACTATTGTCACTATACACTATTATCACTATACACTATTTTCACTATACACTATTATCACTACTAGACTTATCATTACAGAGTTTAAGATTACAACACTGATATCACTACTACACTGTCATACACTTAACACTACTACTGTTATCATTACAACACTTATCATTATTACTTCAGCGTTATCACTAAAACTATTATTACTACACTGTTATTAGTACGTAAATGTTATCATTACTACTACACTGTTATTATTACTCCCTGTTATCACTACACAGTAATATTTATTACTACACTGTTATCTTCACTACACTGTTATCTTCACTACACTGTCATCATCACTACACTGTCATCTTCACTACACTGTGATCTTCACTACACTGTCATCTTCACTACACTGTCATCTTCACTACGCTGTCATCTTCACTACTCTGTGATCTTCACAACTATGTGATCTTCACTACACTGTCATCTTCACTACTGTCATCTTCACTACACTGTAATCTTCACTACTGTCATCTTCACTACTGTAATCTTCACTACACTGTCCTCTTCACTACACTGTCCTCTTCACTACACTGTCCTCCTCACTACACTGTCCTCTTCACTACACTGTCCTCCTCACTACACTGTCCTCTTCACTACACTGTCCTCCTCACTACACTGTCCTCTAAACTACACTGTCATCTTTACTACACTGTCATCTTCACCACACTGTCATCTTCACTACTATGTGATCTTCACTACACTGTCATCTTCACTACACTGTCATCTTCACTACATTGACATCTTACTACTGTCATTTTCACTATGATGTCATCTTCACTACACTGCGATCTTCACTACTATGTGATCTTCACTACACTGTCATCTTCACTACACTGTCATCTTCACTACTCTGTGATCTTCACTACTCTGTGATCTTCACTACTATGTGGTCTTCACTACTATGTGGTCTTCACTATGTGGTCTTCACTATGTGATCTTCACTACTCTGTGATCTTCACTACTCTGTGATCTTCACTACTCTGTGATCTTCACTACTCTGTGATCTTCACTACTCTGTGATCTTCACTACTCTGTGATCTTCACTACTCTGTGATCTTCACTACTCTGTGATCTTCACAACTCTGTGATCTTCACTACTATGTGATCTTCACTACTATGTAATCTTCACTACTCTGTGATCTTCACTACTATGTGATCTTCATTACTGTGATCTTCACTACTATGTGAACTTCACTACTCTGTGATCTTCACTACTATGTGATCTTCACTACTATTTGATCTTCACTACTATGTGATCTTCACTACTATGTGATCTTCACTACTATGTGATCTTCACTACTATGTGATCTTCACTACTATGTGATCTTCACTACTATGTGATCTTCACTACTATGTGATCTTCACAACTATGTGATCTTCACTACTATGTGATCTTCATTACTATGTGATCTTCACAACTATGTGATCTTCACTACATTGACATCTTACTACTGTCATTTTCACTATGATGTCATCTTCACTACACTGCGATCTTCACTACTATGTGATCTTCACTACACTGTCATCTTCACTACTCTGTGATCTTCACTACTATGTGATCTTCATTACTGTGATCTTCACTACTATGTGAACTTCACTACTCTGTGATCTTCACTACTATGTGATCTTCACTACTATTTGATCTTCACTACTATGTGATCTTCACTACTATGTGATCTTCACTACTATGTGATCTTCACTACTATGTGATCTTCACTACTATGTGATCTTCACTACTATGTGATCTTCACTACTATGTGATCTTCACTACTATGTGATCTTCACAACTATGTGATCTTCACTACTATGTGATCTTCATTACTATGTGATCTTCACAACTATGTGATCTTCACTACATTGACATCTTACTACTGTCATTTTCACTATGATGTCATCTTCACTACACTGTGATCTTCACTACTCTGTGATCTTCACTACTCTGTGATCTTCACTACTCTGTGATCTTCACTACTATGTGATCTTCACTACTCTGTGATCTTCACTACTCTGTGATCTTCACTACTCTGTGATCTTCACTACTATGTGATCTTCATTAGTATGTGATCTTCATTACTGTGATCTTCACTCTCTGTCGTCACTCCTGCACTGTTATCACTACTGTTATCACTACTACAGTATTATCACACTATATTATCACAGCGACTGTCCTGTTACCACTACAGTGTTATCAGTAATACACAATTATCACACTGTTACCACTACACTATTGTCGCCTCTGCTACTACACTGTTATCCCAACTACACTGTTATCCCAACTACACTGTTATCACAACTACACTGTTATCCAACTACACTGTTATCCCAACTACACTGTTATCCCAACTACACTGTTATCCCAACTACACTGTTATCCAACTACACTGTTATCCCAACTACACTGTTATCACAACTACACTGTTATCACAACTACACTGTTATCACAACTACACTTTTTACCACAACTACACTGTTATCACAACTACACTGTTATCCCAACTACACTGTTATCCCAACTACACTGTTATCACAACTACACTGTTATCCCAACTACACTGGTATTACAACTACACTGTTATCACAACTACACTGTTATCACAACTACACTATTATCACAACTACACTGTTATCACAACTACACTGTTATCACAACTACACTGTTATTACAACTACACTGTTATCACAACTACACTGTTATCACAACTACACTGTTATTACAACTACACTGTTATTACAACTACACTGTTATCACAACTACACTGTTATCACAACTACAATGTTATCACAACTACACTGTTATCACAACTACACTGTTATTACAACTACACTGTTATTACAACTACACAGTGTTAACAGTTTTCTTTACGAAGGCAGCAGGCATACATTGCACTTAACTAATTCAAGGCAGCAGGCATACTTTCTAAGACTACTATATTTTTGAATATCTAACTAACAAGGTTTACATTGTTACCTTTAAACCTGTAAATATCAAAGTAAAATATTACTGGAACTTAAAAAAATGTATTTTTCAGGAGCTAAGCCAATCACAGCTTAGGAGAAGCGTATTCGTGATACAAGAGAAGAATGTGCTAAACGTAACCGCATACAAGCAAGGATGTGGCGAGAGAAGCATGAAAATAGTTAGTATGCTTTACGAGACAGAGGGAAGAAAACCCTAGACGGTAATGCTGAAGGGAGCGTAAAGAAAACGTCTCAAACACCTGCAAAAATCTAGAAGGGACCTATGTATTTCGGAGGGCGAGAGCCTATCACTTCCTACGAGGAGCGCATTAGAGATAACAGATAGCAGTGCGCAATCCAGAACCGTAGGTAAGCAAGAATGTTGGGACTGAGTCATTAGAAGAATAAGTAAGTTTCACAAGACAGCTTGTTGAAAACCTTAAAATCTACTGAATAATAAAGAAACATGAAGAAAGAGTCTCCGAGACTGAGGTAAACTTGATAAAACATACCGAATAAGTCAGCCAGGGAAAGATGGAAGACCATGAGTCGGTCTGCAGGGCACAGTCTGCAGACCATAAGGCTGAGGACCATGAGCAGGTTCGGGAGACAGACTCCGAGGACCACGAGCAGGTCTGGGAGACAGATTCCGAGGACCACGAGCAGGTTCGGGAGACAGATTCCGAGGACCACGAGCAGGTCTGGGAGACAGAGGCCGAGGACCACGAGCAGGTTCGGGAGACAGATTCCGAGGACCACGAGCAGGTCTGGGAGACAGAGGCCGAGGACCACGAGCAGGTCTGGGAGACAGACTCCGAGGACCACGAGCAGGTCTGGGAGACAGACTCCGAGGACCACGAGCAGGTCTGGAAGACAGACTCCGAGGACCACGAGCAGGTCTGGGAGACAGACTCCGAGGTCCACGAGCAGGTCAGAGAGACAGAGGCTGAGGACCACGAGCAGGTCAGAGAGACAGAGGCTGAGGACCACGAGCAGGTCAGGAGACAGAGGCTGAGGACCACGAGCAGGTCAGAGAGACAGAGGCTGAGGACCACGAGCAGGTCAGGGAGACAGAGGCTGAGGACCATGAGCAGGTCAGAGAGACAGAGGCTGAGGACCATGATCAGGTCTGGGAGACAGAGGCTTAGTACCACGAGTATGTCTGGGAGACAGAGATTGAGGACCAAGAGCAGGTCAGTGAGACAGAGATTGAGGACCACGAGCATGTCTGGGAGACAGAGATTGAGGACCACGAGCATGTCTGGAAGACAGAGATTGAGGACCACGAGCAGGTCAGTGAGACAGATGTGTAGGCCTTGTGTGACTTGTTAGGTCTTGCAGTGGACAAGATGATCCATATACGTTCCTTGGGGTATTGAGGTCGCTTGTGAGGCAGTGTTGATCGACCTCCTCAGAGTAACATTAGAATTTGTTAACATTTTTTCCCAGGGATGACTGGCTATTACACTGTTATCACCACTACTAAACTGTAATCATCACTACACTGTTATAATCACTGCTACAATGTTATCGCCTCTACTATGTATTTAGTACTACATTGTAATTATCACTTGTTCACAGTTATCATTTCTACAGTATTATCACCAATACTACACGAATTATCACTACTACGGTGTTACTCACTACATTGTTATCACTACTACGGTGTTACTCACTACATTGTTATCACTACTACGGTGTTATTATCACCAATAAATAAGACACATGTGCATCATTTAGGTGTCTATTTCGGTGCTTTTCGTAAGCAGAATCAGAACAGATGTCAAGAGCATGTAATCAGTCAATCAGCCTTGAAGGTAGTTTTGAGGTGGTCAGTCCCTCAGCCTGGAGAAGAGTTTCTCTCAATATTCTGAAACATCTTCACCTCTCTAAAGCTTCTGTTTACACTCTTGTACTTGACTGAAGAAACCTACTGTGTGGGCGAAACGTTTCACATTAAAAATACCTGACTGTTGCACATGTGTCTTAATTAACA
Organism: Cherax destructor; assembly: GCA_009830355.1. Lineage (NCBI taxonomy): Eukaryota > Metazoa > Arthropoda > Malacostraca > Decapoda > Parastacidae > Cherax > Cherax destructor. Next base: position 72,568 of record WNWK01003994.1, on the reverse strand, counting down.
ACCTGTCAGTATTATATATTATTTTCATATTCATTATCATTAATACACTGTTATTACTATTGCAATATTATCAGTACTACACTGTTATCACTACTAAATTGTTATCACTAGTACACTATTTTCACTATATGAATACTACCGTGTTATCATTTATAGTGGTATCACTATTATATTGTTATTAGATTTTTAGATTTTTCCACCGAAGTGGCTATTTAGCGCAAGGGAATATGCATACACAATAGGAACTAGGCCCTAAAACGGTTAACAGGAGTTCATTTGGATGGATTTATATCCACAGTTCACTTATCTTTTACTAGTAAATTTAGGTAGTTTGCTTTGTATATCTGGTATCTTATTTTCATTAATAAGATATCTTGACATGTCACAGCTTATTATTCTCTCTCTCTCTCTCTCTCTCTCTCTCTCTCTCTATATATATATATATATATATATATATATATATATATATATATATAGCAATAAGTGGACAATTAAGCACATAGTGTTCAAGATAGTGACCATAGGCCTGACCACATAATTTGCATTTGGTTTGATCATCTGTGTGTCTCCCAAACTTCCAGAAGTACTTGTAACCAAGCCTAAGCCTGGCCACTACATCAGTCAGTACTTGTAACCAAGCCTAAGCCTGGCCACTACAACATCAGTCAGTCTGTTCACATTGCAAGTTCCTCCATAAACGGGTTATAGTTGGTTATAGATCTACTCAGGCCTCTAATTGCATTCTTATTACATTAATTTTCATTAACTACTTCTCTCCTAATATTATATCTAATGCGCTGTATAACCCCTGTGGTTTAGCGCTTCTATTTGATTATAATAATAATTATCCCTAATGCTGGACAGATATATACCAAAGTTATATTCTACATTCTCCTTCTTGGCTAACATATCAACTTTATCTAGGAGGAGTAATCCAGTGTTGTGATTAGATCCATAGCAATTGTATAATAATTCTTTTTTCCGGATTTTTTTAGTATATATACCTGGCTTCTGCAATGAGCATGTTGCTAGTCATTAAGCGAGTCAAGAGCCTTCATTGATGACACAGAATCAGTAATTATAGTCAAGCTCAGTGTCATAAGTTATCTTTAGCGCCAATTGGATGGCAAACAATTCAGTTTGCAGTGTAGACGCCCAGTTGTTAATTCTTATGCCTAGTTCAACAAATACATTATTGTTCTTAACTACGGAGGTTGCAACAAGAGCAGATGCAGCCCTGCCAGAAGACTCTTGTATAGATCCATCAGTGTATATAACTTGTGATAACTTATTACTACCAGCTAGGCGAGAAATTTGTTCTAGAGCAGTTGCTTTAACATGTGATTTAAGGAAGGGATTACTAGCAATGAGCTTCTTGGGAGGAACTTGCAGGTATGTGATATTAAATGAACACATCTTCCATGGAGGGGTGAGATGCTCTTGTTGTCTACAGTGAGACAGTTCATGCAGGTTGTAAAACTAAATAAAACTGCAAGTTTCGCAACATATTTAGATCTATGTGAATTTACTTATAGACATTTAGTATGATTCATTGTGATAGTGTCTGGTTCATTTCTTAACATTCTTATACCAAGTACAGTGTTAATCTCAACAATCCTATCACTGATACTAGTAATACCAAGCTCTTTCCTCAGATTAAGAACCTTTGTGGATTTGGGACAGCCAAGAATAATTCTGAGAGCTTCATTTTGCATAACTCCAAGGGTGGGAGAGAACTTTCTCTAGCTAATATTAACATGGGAGCAGCGTAATCAATTAAGGACCTAACATAGGCAATGTACATCATTCTCACGATTCTCACATTTACACCATAGTTGGGGTTGTAACCAGCAAAATTAGCACCATAGTTGGGGTTATAGCCAGCACCATTAGCACCATAGTTGGGGTTGTAACCAGCAGTATTACCACCATAGTTGGGGTTGTAGCCAGCAACATTAGCACCATAGTTGGGGTTGTAGCAGCAACATTAGAACCGTAGTTGGGGTTGTAGCAACACCATTAGCACCATAGTTGTAGCAGCAACATCTTTGAGAGCATTTATCCTATATTTGCATTTCTCATTTAGTTATGGTATAGTGGATTTATTAAAGGCTACATCTACACCATGGTATCTGTAAGACTTAACGTAGCTAATGTTTCCTCCCTGCAAGTAGATGGTGGGGGATGTCCTTTACATGTCAAGATCTTTGTACAAGATGAAGATGTGATGAGGCCTAAACGATTACAAATTGCTTGAACTAACAGCTAAGAGCTGTTATTAATACACTGAGAACACTAAAAAACTGTTACAAATATGTTATCACTAGTACATTGTTATTACCACTACTAAAATGTTATCCCGATTATACTGGTATCATTAGGGCACGGTTATCACTATTTCATTGTTATCACTACTACACTATTATTCTGTTATTATCACGACAATGTTATAACTACTGCAATTTTATCACTGCTACACTGTTATCACTACTACACTGTTATTATCACTACTACACTGTTATCACTACTACACTGTTATATTACTACATTTATATCACTACACTGTTATCATCTACTGTATTATCCCTACACTGTTATAATCACTACTACACTGTTATTATCACTACTACACTGATATCACTACACACTTTACAATACCATCACACATACACACTGTTATCACACTCCACACACACCACTACTACACCCACACCACTCTACCAAAACCACTACTACACCCAACAACCACTACTACACCCAACAACCACTACTACACCCAACAACCACTACTACACCCAACAGCACCACTACTACACCCAACAACCACTACTACACCAACCACCACTACTACACCACACCACTACTACACCCAACACACCACTACTACACCCAACACACCACTACTACACCAACACACCACTACTACACCAACACACCACTACACCCAACACACCACTACTACACCCAACACACCACTACTACACACAACACACCACTACTACACACAACACACCACTACTACACACAACACACCACTACTACACACAACACACCACTACTACACACAACACGCCACTACTACACACAACACCCACTACTACACACAACACGCCACTACTACACCAACATCCACTACTACACCAACACCCACTACTACACCAACACCCACTACTACACCAACACACCACTACTACACCCAACACCCACTACTACACCCAACACACCACTACTACACCAACACACCACTACTACACCCAACACCCACTACTACACCCAACACACCACTACTACACACAACACACCACTACTACACCCAACACACCACTACTACACACAACACACCACTACTACACACAACACACCACTACTACACCCAACACACCACTACTACACCAACACACACTACTACACCCAACACACACTACTACACACACACACACTACACACTACACCCAACATTCCACTACTACACCCAGCACACCACTACTACACCCAACACACCACTACTACACCAACATACCACTACTACACCCAACATTCCACTACTACACCCAGCACACCACTACTACACCCAACACACCACTACTACACCCAACACACCACTACTACACCCAACACACCACTACTACACCCAACATACCACTACTACACCCAACACACCACTACTACACCCAACACACCACTACTACACCCAACATACCACTACTACACCCAACATTCCACTACTACACCCAGCACACCACACCTCTACAAGACGCAGAACATCACTACTACACCCAGCAAACTACAAGCTGATGTTTTTTGCTACAACCAGCACACCTTTGAGACACCCAGCACATCATTATTACTAGAACCAGCATATCTTTATTGCTACACCCAGCACATCTTTATTGCTACACCCAGCACATCTTTATTGCTACACCCAGCACATCTTTATTGCTACACCCAGCACATCTTTATTGCTACACCCAGCACATCTTTATTGCTACACCCAGCACATCTTTATTGCTACACCCAGCACATCTTTATTGCTACACCCAGCACATCTTTATTGCTACACCCAGCACATCTTTATTGCTACACCCAGCACATCTTATTGCTACACCCACACATCTTTGCACACTAGCACATCTTTATTGCTACACCAGCACATCTTATCACACCAGCACATTTTATTGCTACACCCAGCACATCTTATTGCTACACCAGCACATCTTATGCTACACCAGCACATCTTTATCTACACCCAGCACATCTTTATTGCTACACCCAGCACACTTATTGCTACCCCCAGCACATCTTTATCACCACACTCTTATTGCTACACCCAGCACATCTTTATTGCGACACCCAGCACATCTTTATTGCTACAACCAGCACATCTTTATTGCTACACCCAGCACATCTTTGCAGGATATCTTCAATAGTTTACTTAACACATCTTAACTAATTATCCATCTCATGTTCATTAAGCAGTGCTATTTACTGGCACTATTTAACAGTACATTTCACTGTTATCAACAATTCATCTTCACTGCTTAGATTTGCAGATAATGCTTATCACTTGTGATAATAATATTTATAATGATTCAACCAGTTTTTCAAAATTAACTATATTACTATTAAAGTTGATATTAAGTTTATATGTTGAGCATTGTAAATATAATTGTATAATTAGTCATGATGAGTCAAATTATTTTAATTATCACGATCTCTGTAGTCTACATCGTGCTACTACAGTTGGCTTTGCTCCAAGTGTAAGAATGAAATAGAGAGAGAGATCACCTCCATTATGAGAAGCATTTGAGAAAATAGAGAAATTTTGAGTTATTTCATCGTTCTTCAAAATTTTACAGAAAACGTACAGAGCCAGCTGGAGAATGCCAACTTACGAACGTGCCTGTGTTTGGTTCTCTTTTTCGCATTCTGTGCCTCCAGTAACATACATCAATTTTAAAGCATGACTTTAAAAACCTCGATGAGGTTTACAATGCGAAAAAGATGTATAACATATATTATTAATTAGTAATAATTTTGGGTTTATCGTTTATCCTCCTTGCTCCAGTAGGGTACTTGCTTGCATTCTTAAGAAGGAAGAATGTCCACTGGGTGGACACAGACCAAAAAACGTAATACAAAGTTTAAGAAGTCAACCGTAGAAAGCAGGACGACCCATAGGATTAAAACCTTCTTTAATAGTGTATTGAGTCTACGGTTGTGAGTCCAGATAATCGGGTTGAATTCCGTGAATAGGAATTTGAGTCACTGGAAATATGTAGACACAGTGATGATGGACCTTCACCCGGAATTGAGCACATGCAGTGAATATGACGGCCCAGTTGAAGGTGTCATTGGCGAAGGTGTCATTGGTGAAGGTGTCATTAGCGAAGGTGTCATTGGCGAAGGTGTCATTGGCGAAGGTGTCATTGGCGAAGGTGTCATTGGCGAAGGTGTCATTGGCGAAGGTGTCATTGGCGAAGGTGTCATTGGCGAAGGTGTCATTGGCGAAGGTGTCATTGGCGAGGTGCATTGGCGAAGCAATGCGAAGGTGACATTGGCGAAGGCAACATTGGCGAAGGTGACATTGGCGAAGGCAACATTGGCGAAGGTGACATTGGCGAATGCGACATTGGCGAAGGTGACATTGGCGAAGGTGATATTTGCGGCCAGGATATCCAAAATGAGCCAGTCCTTGGGGGCCTTGAAGTCGAAAATATTGAGCCTGAGCCTGTGGTCAAGGTTGAGAAGAAGAAGCGATGGAAGAAGTGTGGAAAAGACTGAAGAGTATCTTCAAACGTTCCAACCGTAAGAAAAATATAGCAGCAGCAAGTCCAAGCCAGAGCCGCTTTATGTCTTGGCCGTCCTCAGATAGAGGCCTTGAAATGAAATCTAATATCTTTCCTTGGAATCAGTCATCATTTAATGAAATGAACTGAATAAACTGCAGTCTCTAGGACTCGAGAGGCATATTTAGGAATAAACGATAAAAAAAAAACCCACGTTACTAAAACCTGGAGAAGGAGGACGTCACTGCCTTTCCCTCCACCTTGAAGAGTGAGGCCACGGAGAGGGATACAAAAGTTTGATAGTGAAGCTATAATAAGAGTCTATATATCTGGTAGTGTTGTGAAGGAGGGATAGAGAGAAGCACGGAACTAGAGAGAGTGGTATAAAAAATGGGAGGAAAATCGAAAAGGAAGGGAGAAAGGCAGGGTTGATGGTTAAAACATAAGACAAAGATGAAAGTGAGATAAAGGTAGGTAAGTGTTTACACTGCTATCGTAATGGCACTTACAGTGCCTCGCATCAGGAGGAAGGTATCGTCTACCTGCCTACCTGAAGGGTATTGCATGGATCATTGCCCCCTCGGTTCGGTACATGACCAGGTCTCCCGTAGTGGCACCTAGAAATCTTTGTAGCATGGGGCAAGGGTGCTCTAAAGTTCCTCAAAGAGCTGGGTGAAAAACTCATCATAGAAATCAAGGACCACAGGGCGGCCAGCTTCCTCTTTCAGAGACTTATTGTTGCGATCCAGAAGGAAAATGCCTGCAACATTCTGGGCACGCGGCCCACCGCCGAGGAGCTGAACGAAGTATTCGAGATGTAACTCTGAGTTATCTATGTTGTTCTACTCCCATTATATTTTTGTCAGATTATTCTCTTTCAAAAAAGTCTACATAGAATATAGGGGTTGGTAGGAGAAAACAATATTCAAACAGCTCCGGGGAGAACGCTCTTCTTGCCGAATAAGGCAAGTGAAAATTTGTGTATGTAATAATTTCGTTTATTAATTAATAATTGTAAACTTATCTAAAATATATTTAGTTGGATTAGGGTAAATTATATTGCCCTTGTTATAATAAGGTTAGGTAAGTTTTCTAAGGTTCTTTTGGTACAAAATCATTAATTTTTACATTAACATAATTGAAAAAAAATATATCTTTACACGTATAAGAGAAAATTTTAGAAAGGCCTTAATTTTAAACGAGTTCTTGATAATGGACCAATTTTACCTATTCGGCAACACAGACACAGACACACAGACACACAGACACACAGACACACAGACACACAGACACACACACACACATTCACACACACACACCGAAGAGACGGGGTCAGGAGCTGAGTCTCGACCCCTGCAACCACAATTAGGTGAGTACACACACACACACGTTGTTATAACAGTAGTAACAGCAGCACGTGTAGCTGTTATCACAGCAGCTGGTGTAGCTGTTATCACAGCAGCTGGTGTAGCTGTTATCACAGCAGCTGGTGTAGCTGTTATCACAGCAGCTGGTGTAGCTGTTATCACAGCAGCTGGTGTAGCTGTTATCACAGCAGCTGGTGTAGCTGTTATCACAGCAGCTGGTGTAGCTGTTATCACAGCAGCTGGTGTTGCTGTTATCACAGCAGCAGGTGTTGCTGTTATCACAGCAGCTGGTGTTGCTGTTATCACAGCAGCTGGTGTTGCTGTTATCACAGCAGCTGGTGTTGGTGTTGTCAATACACTCATCATTTAATATTAATGACCCAGCTGTTCTGCCAGCTGCTGTAAACTCTCTTCTACATTACCCAATTAATCTTTTATGAATTTTTTCCCCTCTTATATATCCCTTTATGCTTTTCTCTTTATATTTCCCTTTACATTATCCCTTTATACTTCCCCTTACATTATCCCTTTATACTTCCCCTTACATTATCCCTTTATACTTCCCCTTACATTATCCCTTTATACTTCCCCTTACATTATCCATTTATACTTCCCCTTACATTATCCCTTTATAATTCCCTACATTATCCTTTATACTTCTTACTTATCCTTTATACTTCCCCTTACATTATCCCTTTATACTTCCCCTTACATTATCCCTTTATATTTCCCCTTACATTATCCCTTTATACTTCCCCTTACATTATCCCTTTATACTTCCTTTTTCAACATTATTCTTTTATATTTCATTTAGAAGAAAATATTAATCTGATCAGTTTCATTTTTTTTTCGAAAGTAAAATGTAATTTTTAGTGTCTTTTGAAAAAGTAATTATATTTTATGCTTCTAGTGATAATTACTTTTGGCTTAGTCATAGGAGAAGCGATAATAATGTTTTGGCTTTGTTACTTTTTTTTTTAATAGAAATTTTGAGTAAGATAATTATGATAATTTTTAATTTCCATTATTTTTTAAATACAAATATTTTTAAAATCATCGAAATCTTATTTATTTGTTAAGAAATTTAAGATAATTTTAATTATTATTTTTAAAATACCAAGATTTCAATTATTTTTTATAATTTTCTACAATTATTTTTTACAATTAAAAATCGTGATAATTTTCGTTGTATTTCTAATAAAATCATGTTACTTTTAATTTTATAATAGTAATTTTAATTATTTTTTAAGAAAATGAGGATATTTTAATTATTTTTAGATAAAACATAATTTAAATTTATTTTGTCCAACTTTATTTTATATATTAAAGGCATTTTTTTTTTTTAATTTAAATTTTGGGGATGGGTTTAAAATTTGATTAAAACAAGTATCATAAAACATGGGAAATACTTTAAAAAAATGTAATAATAAGTGTGGAGAAAATTCTCCAAAGGAGGGGGGTATGCGCCCTTACTACCCTTGGTAAGGGCCCTCACCCTTTCCACCCTTAGGAAAGGGCCAGAGGAGGCGCGTCTGGCTGCATAAACAATTTAATTCAGACCAGATGTACTGTCAACAGTGTGTCAAGAATTGTGCTGACCACAGTACCACGAGGCACCTCGTGGCACCACATGGTTGCACGAGGCTGCAAAAGGCAGCACGAGCGGGCAGATTGAATTTGGCCACCGCAAGAACGGGTCATACGACTCTAGTCGTCATGCGGTGCGAGGCGACGTAAATCAACATAGACATTACTCATTCGCGTCCGTTATATCATTTAATCTCCACTAACGTCGGGAAATAAGATAAGAACTCTGTTCCAGCGCGTTTAGTGTATAACATCAACATTGCAGTATATTCAGAAGTGTGCGCAGCTTCAGACTGCAAAAAGGAGAAACGTAGAGACAATCGCAAGTGAACTCCATCGAAACAAGACGGTGATTCTTCAGCGGCATTCTACAATCAAGACAGCATTTCCGTCGTAAATGGTGGAGCCAACACCATCGCTCAAAGTTACACGAGCAAGGTATGAATTTGATGTTCTGGTCAAACAGGGGACTGCGCAGTTCTTGTATTCAAGAACATTCAAATTTTTACCCACGACGGCGGTTATGCGTGGACTTTTTAGTCCAAAACAGTGAGTAAAACGCCTTTCAGTCCATCTAAGACTGAAATATGGACATACGCTCCGTTGGGGCAATAATTATAATCCCTTGATGTTTATCTTACAGCCCTGTGGAGAGTGTGGCAATATATGGATCCCCTGAGAAGGTGTTGGAGACGGCTGCGACATCTTGGATTCATCAGCTAAGTATTAGCGTGACATACAGTCCACGTTATCGTTGGTACCCATCCTCCACAATAAGGAATAAAAATTTTTTATTTAATTAGAGACAAAATTTCATTCGAAATTAAATAATTTTTTAATTTTACTTTTGAAGTTTGACAAGACTAAACATTTTCAAAATAATTTGAAATTAACTAACTTTTGTGGAATTTTGAACTTCATATACGAGATCAAATTCATTTTAAAATTGAAATTGAGACCCAAAAATCTTTCAAAATTCAGATGAAACAACCAGATTTTTTTTTTATTAGATGCAAAAAAAAGAGGGGGAAATTTTCAATTGTTTTTTTAAATATTAACACTGAGGTCGTAGTAAAGCCATAAATAAAAGTAGATTGGCTTTATTACTGAGAAAAAATGCAATATATTTTTTCTATTATAGTGCCTTTGTAGCGTTAACTAAAGAAGTAATTACAAGCGACTCGTTAATCATTCGGGGAAAAAAGTTCGAGACTTTTTTACTCATAAGGATTTTCAACTTGGTATATATTCTGAATATATATATCTCCTGATATACTCTGAGAGCAGCAATGTATATAGATTTGGAAAGGTTTATATGCCTATATCAA